>JAXCGZ010011369.1:40000-190411 GCA_037179515.1 Halocaridina rubra | reverse complement strand
AGAATGACCTTGGGAATATCGCGTTGGCGTGAGAATTTATGGAGGAATGGGGGAGGGAAATGTGGGTTATTTATTCAAAAATAGATTCATGGGTTTTGGCACTGATACAAATGTTGTGGGAAATTAGAGATGCTACCTTAATTACTCTTCATCGTCGCCCAGTAACGCGATGATATGTCAGATTTTTCAGGACTGCTTAGGCAATACAAATACAATTGCTCTCAGTAAGTCAACAAAATATCCAAATATTAATCACGGTTTTGCTCTTTAATGTTAATATCTAGGGTGTCTGTATTTGAATTGAGCCAGACATTGTAGGTCTTAAGTTTTTGAAGTTTACTAAACTTATTTTTATTTTCAGGGTTATATTAATAGCCAATGACTACTCTCTATCCTCAAATTTGCGTTAGTATATAGTTATAAAAGATGTTCCGGTTCCGGTTTTACGTCACGGACTCCCTTATCAACCAAGGGCTAGGACGGTTGCCATCTTGCGAAGGACTTGTTTTGGCAGATGTAATCCTTACGCTGAGTGCATGCCTTTGCTAACCTCATATAAATAAATAAAAAATTATATATATATATATATATATATATATATATATATATATATATATATATATATATATATATATATATATATATATATATATATATATATATATATATATATATATATATATATATATATATATATATATATATATATATATATATATATATATATATATATATATATATATATCACATTAAGTAAGCAATGTAGAGTAACTACAATTAATAATTGCATCATTTAACAGTCCTAAGTACTCCTGTCACCTAGTATTATCATATTAGTAAAATATAACTTTCTGCTTAATATAGATGCCAACGTTATGAATGTCTATTGTTTTTATCATACTTTTTAGCAAATATTATTATCTTATTTACCCTTAATGCTTCCTCGGAAGGGAGAGAGTGAATTTTGATATTCGTTTATTACCATACAAGTTTACCTCGCGTACTTTTGCATCAAAATTTACAGAAAATTCTATTCTTTATATGTGATGCAATTTTCGTTAATTGGCCAGTGAATAGGCGTTTGTACATAAGATAAAACGTCCTTGTTGGTGTCTTGATCAACACCATATGACGTTACGCAAAGTAGGGGTATATTACTTTGCCCTCACCATTATTAGAGATGGTAATTAGTTTTTAGCTGCACGATACGCATTTCTTAAGAACCACACCAACTACACTTACACAACAGATGTAAGGTTTACTTGAATATTGAAAGTTATGATCTATAACCCCCATCTTGTGTTAGTTACAAATAATAAAATGCATTTCAAGATAGGAAGAGTAATATGCTTGGGAGGTTATGAACTTACGGTAACACAAAGGGCTAATTCTTCTCATTAGTGATTGCGGATGATTGCTGTATTTGATGATAACTTAACCTATTTTATTTTTACACTATTGATATTCTCATACATGACCCAGTTATGACTACTCTGTCGTATTTAATATGGTTGAACTTTGGATCTTTGTGATTGGCATAGCATATAGATAAAATTTACAATTTTGGCAATACATACATACATACATCCAGAGAGAGAGAAAGATATAATATATATATATATATATATATATATATATATATATATATATATATATATATATATATAGAGAGAGAGAGAGAGAGAGAGAGAGAGAGAGAGAGAGAAAGAGAGAGAGAGAGAGAGAGAGAGAGAGAGAGAGAGAGAGATGCTTGATAATCTTGTGAATAGTCAGTCATACTTTCGGATGAAAACTACTCAACAACTCTCTCTCTCTCTCTCTCTCTCTCTCTCTCTCTCTCTCTCTCTCTCTCTCTCTCTCTCTCTCTCTCTCTCTCTCTCTCTCTCCTCTCTCTCTCTCTCTCTCTCTCCATGTATGTATGCATATGTATGCATATGCATGCATATGTATGCATATGTATGTATGTATGTATGTATGTATGTATGTATGTATGTATGTATGTATGTATGTATGTATGTATGTATGTATGTATGTATGTATGTATGATTATGAAGCCCCAGTGGCACTTCTTTTTGCTCATCAAATTAGTTATTTATATATGAGTATATGCACGTATATGTGTGTTGTGATGCGTATATATAAATACATGTGCATGCATATATATGTGTATGTTTATGTACCTACTTAATTACTCTAATCTGAAACTTGTTATACTATAGCTGCTTCAAATTGTCTGTAATGTTTCTGTCATTATTTTCGGCATATATATATATATATATATATATATATATATATATATATATATATATATATATATATATATATATATATATATATATATATATATAATATATATATATATGTATATATATATATATATATATATATATATATATATATATATATATATATATATATATATATATATATATATGTATATATATATATATATATATATATATATATATATATATATATATATATATATATATATATATATATATATATATATATATATATATATATATATATATATATATATATATATATATATATATATATATATATATATTACTATTTATTAATAATAACAGAGTTTTCCTCTGCCATCAGCAATTGTTACTATATTGTGTTCTTAAGTAATTGCTATGATTTTCTTTAAATGAATTGAAAATTATTTTTATATATGATTTATACATGACCAAAATATAGATTGTAATGTTAGCATCTGCATATCATTGGGAGTGTCTATGTGCACATGTCCCCATGTACAGCTATTTGATTAATAAAAGAAAATAAACAAAACATCTATCTCCAGTGAGCTATGTGCTACGTACAAAGCCCTCCAGAGAAATAGCGACCCACAAAGAAAGGGAAAGGTCCTTCTCTTTCTTTCTCTTTCTTCCTTTTCCTTTCACTTGGGGTCATTTCTTCCTTTATCTTACTTTCTTTCAACTAACAGCCGCGTCAGTATTGCCAGAAAGTTCTTATTGAGTAATACTGTACATGTATTACATTTAAGTGCAGTCATACAGTGAAATGCGTGCTAGGAATATGTTGTTGTTATTATTATTATTATTATTATTATTATTATTATTATTATTATTATTATTATTATTATTATTATTATTGTTATTATTATTATTATTACTGCGATTGACGCTTGAAAAATATTTTGCTATCTTATTTTAACTTCAAACCCATATATATATATATATATATATATATATATATATATATATATATATATATATATATATATATATATATATATGTATGTATGTATGTATGTGTGTGCGTGTGATTACCTAATTGTGATTACCTAATTGTGTTTACGGGAAAGAGCCCAAAGCTCGTATCTTCCCGTCTCCTGATCGGTTCCATATTAGACTTAGTGATACTTATCATACCTGTCCTTAAAACTATGGATTGAGATAGCATTAACTACCTCCTCGCTTAGCCAATTCCAATTATCAACTACTCTTACACTGAAAAAGCATTTCCTTACATCCTGCAAAGAAGTTTTCTTACGAAGCTTCAAACTATGACCTCTAGTTCTAGAGCCAGCCATATCAAAATATCGATCCCTATCCACTCTATCATAACCATGAAGGAGTGTGTGTGTGTGTGTGTGTGTGTGTGTGTGTGTGTGTGTGTGTGTGTGTGTGTGTGTGTGTGTGTGTGTGTGTGTGTGTGATTACCTAATTGTGTTTACGGGAAAGAGCCCAAAGCTCGTATCTTCCCGTCTCCTCATCGGTTCCATTTTATACTTAGTGATACTTATTATACCTGTCCTTAAAACTATGAATTGAGATAGCATTAACTACCTCCTCGCTTAGCCAATTCCAATTATCAACTACTCTTACACTGAAAAAGTATTTCCTTACATCCTGCAAAGAAGTTTTCTTACGAAGCTTCAAGCTATGACCTCTAGTTCTAGAGCCAGCCATATCAAAATATCGATCCCTATCCACTCTATCATAACCATGAAGGAATTTAAAGACTGTCACCATATCCCCCCTCACTCTTCTAGCTTCGAGTGATGGTAAGTCTAATTCCCTCAGCCTCTCATCATAACTGAGATTGCGTATTTCTGGCACCAGTTTCGTGGCATGTCTTTGAACTTTTTTAAGCTTAGCTATGTGCTTTTTCAAGTGCGGATTCCAAAAGGGGGCTGCATATTGGAGTTTTGGCCTCACATAGGTTACATAAATATTTCTGAACATTTCCTTGTCCATGTGCCTGAAGGCTACCCTTCCATTTGATAAGAATGCATATGCTGCCCTTACTACGCCATTTATATGTATTTCTGGAGACAAATCTGCCAGTATGTTTACTCCTAGATCTCTCTCATTTTCTGTCTCTTGAAGTTGTACTCCAGCCACCGAGTAGTCAAGCTTGGGCCTTCTTGCACTTGTACCCATTCTCAGTACCTTACATTTTGAAGTATTGAATTTCATTAGCCACTTTTCTGACCACTCATGCAGATTATTTAGATCCTCCTGAAGTTCTCTACCATTGTTCTCGTTTTTTACTTTCTTCACAATCTTTGCATCATCTGCAAACATATTCATGAATGAATTTACAGACTCTGGTAGGTCATTTACATATACAAGGAACAAAAGTGGCCCTAAAACTGATCCCTGTGGAACTCCACTACTAACTCTTCTCCATTCAGACACTGAGTGTCTTACTCTAACCCTCTGTTCCAATGACTTAATTGTGCTTACAAGAAAAAGTCCTGTGCTCGTAGCTCCCCGTCTTCTAGTCGATTTCATTTTTATACTCAATGATGCTTCATATTTGTCCCTAAAACTATGAATGCAGGTAACATTAACTACTTCCTCGCTTAGAGAATTCCAATCATCGGTTATTCTTACACTAATAAAGTACGTCTTTAAATCCTGCAAAAAGTTTTGTCAAGAAGTTTCGAACTATGACCTCTATTTTTAGTGCCAGCCATATCAAAATATCGATCCCTATTCACTCTGTCAAAACCATGGTGGAATTTAAAAACCGTCACCATATCCTCCTCTCATTCTTCTAGCTTCGATTGATGATAATTCTAATTCCCTCAGCCTCTCCTCATAACTGAGAGTGCATATTTTTTGTGTTGACAGACTGGTATTCTAACATTTGTATGCATTATTGAAATTACTTGAGAAACTGGAAGCAGTATTTTTAATCAAGTTGTTATACAAGTTTTCAAAACAGAGAGGATATCAATTCAATTCCGCAGTCAATGTAGAGGAACTAACTTTAAAGAGAGAGAGAGAGAGAGAGAGAGAGAGAGAGAGAGAGAGAGAGAGAGAGAGAGAGAGAGAGAGAGAGAGAGAGAGAAATATATAGACAGATAGACAGATAGAGACATACATACATACATAAATGGAAAGATATATATATATATATATATATATATATATATATATATATATATATATATATATATATATATATATATATAGAGAGAGAGAGAGAGAGAGAGAGAGAGAGAGAGATAGATAGATACAGAGAGAGAGAGAGAGAGAGAGAGAGAGGGAGAGAGAGAGAGAGAGAGAGAGAGAAAGATGCCTACCCTAAAGCTCAGTCCTAAGCATTATAAAGCTAAGCAAAGACATCCATATCATGTAAATTATCATTAAAATGCAATTATTTATTTGTGTATGCAGATATATGCGGTTAGCTCAAGTGTCAACTAACTAACCTTTGCTTAATTTTTTGACTGACTTTGGACCGATTTCTTAAACAGTGTAAACCTAGGATACCATATTGTTAGTTAGCTAGACACACACTAATGGATTTCATAAACGCATCTGACGCGGTTCTGTATATGGGTAGGATCCCTTGCGGGATCCTAGCCATACACAGAACCGCGTCAGATGCGTTTATGATATCCATTTGTGTGTGTCTAGCTAACTAACAATATGGTATCCTAGGTTTACACTGTTTAAGAAATCGGGCCCTTGAAGGGAATGCTGTTTTCGAAGTTAAGCTATTGTCTGATGTTTTTTCAGATGAGTTTTTTCGCTCGGTAACCCATCCTGATGCCAAGCGTCTTTAGGTATCAAGGATGCAACACGGAATTGATCCTACAGTGACTCAATCGACTTCAGTTGCCATACAACGAGCAAAACTGCAAGTAATGTACCCAACATGAACTTGACAAAGTTTCCTGTCTCGGCCAAGAAAGATAACATGAGTTGTTATATTTGGGTTTTGTTTTTTTCTGATGTTTGGAAAGATATATATATATATATATATATATATATATATATATATATATATATATATATATATATATATATATATATATATATATAGAGAGAGAGAGAGAGAGAGAGAGAGAGAGAGAGAGAGAGAGAGAATATTCTATCAAAACGTAAGTATATGGAAAACTATCAATATGCACACACACACACACACACACACACACACACACACACACACACACACACACACACACACACACACACACACACACACACACACACACACACACATATATATATATATATATATATATATATATATATATATATATATATATATATATATATATATATATATTATAAATTATTAGAAACTTCCATTGTCCTGGTCTGTATTAGCTTACAATACACACATCTGTAGTTAGTACAAGTTTCAGAACTGTTTCCAGAAAATTACTGGGGATGTACGTCTTTGTCAAACTTAATTTCCTTAATTTTTTTTATCAGCCAGTTTTTGCGTGTACGGGACGCGTTTGCTTCAACAGTCCTTTATGTGACACTACCTCATGTCTGCCTTGTCCTTAACCTTTTTCTTTTCCTTCGTCTTAGTATTTTCTCGGGCCCGAGCCTTTATTGATGAAGGCAGTTTTTGCCTGTCCCGGTGTCACTCTCATAAGAAAAAATAATATGGGCACAAATATTCCCTGTTAAGCTCTTGTCCTTCTTTTGCAACCTTCTGCTGATGATATAGAGTTCGGTACCAGAGTTATAGCTTTTACTGCATTTAGGAATTTCCCTCTGCATTCCCCTTATATTTTGATTAGTGTATTTATGTGGCGCGACCATTTGACCTACATATTGTAACTTTTTTTTATATTGTCAGGAAGCTATTACACAAATTGTTTTCATTATCAAAATTTTGCTACAATTGTTCAACAGAAGTGTTACTATACAATTCATGGCGAATATTTTCTGAATTTTCCCACATTTTATATCACCATAGAAATTAGAAAAGTGAAAAGTGAAATAGGAATGCTGGGGTTATCACAAGTAGCATCACGATAATATGTTCTTAAATATTACTTTTTACAGATAAATTTCATACATAAAGTGTTGGTGATTTCTTTCTCGTTTACAAACTGCATCTATACTGTTGTATATATAATCATAATTTTGTTGTGCATAAAAATCTACAAAAATGAGTGAATGCACTGTATAGGTGGAAATGTTTTGGAATGGATAAAAACTTACTTAGAAGGAAGGGAACAGAGGGTTAGAGTAAGACACTCAGTGTCTGAATGGAGAAGAGTTAGTAGTGGAGTTCCACAGGGTTCAGTTTTAGGGCCACTTTTGTTCCTTGTATATGTAAATGACCTACCAGAGGCTGTAAATTCATTCATGAATATGTTTGCAGATGATGCAAAGATTGTGAAGAAAGTAAAAAACGAGAACAATGGTAGAGAACTTCAGGAGGATCTAAATAATCTGCATGAGTGGTCAGAAAAGTGGCTAATGAAATTCAATACTTCAAAATGTAAGGTAATGAGAATGGGTACAAGTGCAAGAAGGCCCAAGCTTGACTACTCGGTGGCTGGAGTACAACTTCAAGAGACAGAAAATGAGAGAGATCTAGGAGTGAACATACTGGCAGATTTGTCTCCAGAAGTACATATAAATGGCATAGTAAGGGCAGCATATGCATTCTTATCAAATGTAAGGGTAGCCTTCAGGCACATGGACAAGGAAATGTTCAGAAATATTTATGTAACCTATGTGAGGCCAAAACTCGAATATGCAGCCCCCTTTTGGAATCCGCACTTGAAAAAGCACATAGCTAAGCTTGAAAAAGTTCAAAGACATGCCACGAAACTGGTGCCAGAAATACGCAATCTCAGTTATGATGAGAGGCTGAGGGAATTAGACTTACTATCACTCGAAGCTAGAAGAGTGAGGGGGGATATGGTGACAGTCTTTAAATTCCTTCATGGTTATGATAGAGTGGATAGGGATCGATATTTTGATATGGCTGGCTCTAGAACTAGAGGTCACAGTTTGAAGCTTCGTAAGAAAACTTCTTCGCAGGATGTAAGGAAATACTTTTTCAGTGTAAGAGTAGTTGATAATTGGAATTGGCTAAGCGAGGAGGTAGTTAATGCTATCTCAATCCATAGTTTTAAGGACAGGTATGATAAGTATCACTAAGTATAAAATGGAACCGATGAGGAGACGGGAAGATACGAGCTTTGGGCTCTTTCCCGTAAACACAATTAGGTAATCGCAATTAGGTAATCACAGATTGTTCACACTCAATTCCTCCAAGAAGCTACACAAGATGGCTCAATCCTCTTTAAAGAATCCAAGACTGGAATTTTATATTATCCAACCTAAGATTTATCTCATCTGGGGCGGAGGAAACTCCATACTTACCAATCTCTTTTAGTCTTCTCATACGACTTAAAGGGAAAACAAAGAACAAAGAACAATGTTCGATATATTGGAAGAAAAATTTTGAAAGATTTCGAGAGGCTTTGTAGCACTCGTCAAGAGGCCTCCTTTTACAGGTACTGTAAAATTTTGAAAGATTTCGAGAAGCTTTGTAGCACTCGTCAAGAGGCCTCGTTTTACAGGTACTGTATGGAGATTTATAGCTCGCGTATTGGTTGGTGCAGCGACTGCTTCTTCCCATCCACTTCCAGACTCTGGAACACTCTTCTTCCATCTACCTTTCCTAATTCTTATGACCTATCTTCCCCCAAAATAATAATAATAATAATAATAATAATAATAATAATAATAATAATAATAATAATAATAATAATAATAATAATAATAATAAAAACGGATCTATCGTCATCTCAGGGCTTAATCCCGCCATATCTCTAAGTCTTCACTGCTTCGAGTATTCTTCCAGCCTGTCCCTTCCCCATTCTGAATAATGATCTTATTTCTGCCTTGTCCTTAAACTTTTACCTTTTCTTCGTCTCAATGTTTTTTTTTTTTTTTTTTTTTTTTTTGGTGTCCTTGCCTGATGAGAGCAATATTCTTGCCAGTCCCAGCGTCGCGCTCATTAAAAAAAAAAAAAAGATCATCTTTTAGTAAAAAATCCCACTGCTGAAGTTTTTTCTCTTATCTACGGTATATTGGTTTTACAAAACAAAAATGTAGCAAGCAGCAGCAGCAGCAGCAGCAGCAGCAGCAGCAGCAGCAGCAGCAGTAGTAGTAGTAGTAGTAGTAGTAGTAGTAGTAGTAGTAGTAGTAGTAGTAAAAGCACTACTACTACTACTACTACTACTACTACTACTACTACTACTACTACTACTAATAATAATAATAATAATAATAATAATAATAATAATAATAATAATAATAATAATAATAATAATAATATAAATATATTATAATAAATTATAATTTTCATTTTTATTATCATTATTATTATCATTAATAATAATAATAATAATAATAATAATAATAATAATAATAATAATAATAACAACAATAATAATAATAATAATAATAATAATATTAATGATAATTATAATAATAATAATAATAATAATAATAATAATAATAATAATAATAATAATAATAATAATAATATAATTATTATTATTATTATTATTATTATTATTATTATTATTATTATTATTATTATTATTATTATTATTATTATTATTATTATAATAATGGCAAGCATCAGCATATGTTCGTGTTTACATATGAGGAATGTACTTAAGACTTATTGCGTATATTCGTGGTATTTAATTACGTGCAGAAGACACTCGGGAAGAAAAATAAAGGTTTCCATACCGTACATATGTATATGTCGAAAGCTATATGCCAATTATTTTATGGTTCGCTGATATGCCAATAAAAAGACAGAGTAGAAAGTTGAGTAGTACTCAAGATCGATTACTAATACCATTTATGACACAGTCTCTCTGAGGCGTAGTTTGTGCTTTGCTGATTTGTCTGTATTCTGGTTACCGCTGTCAACTTGACGGTATAGCGGATACAAAACTAAAGATGGAATAACTGGTTTCGGCCAGGTTCCTTCGGGACACAAGGTTTCAGTATTCGACGAGGGACTGGGAGTCTCTATCCATCTATCTGTTGTTCTGTCTATCTATAATTGCTTATATTTTATAAACATTTTGTGTATAACGAGATTAAATAAGTCTATATATTGTAATAAAGCTATATATATATATATATATATATATATATATATATATATATATATATATATATATATATATATATATATATATATATATATATATATATATATTGCCTTTCATATTTATAATAGTAATTACTGCTATATGATCATTATTCGTCTTCCTTCTTAATCATAAAATTGTCGATTACAAGATAAGGAAAAGTAAGCAATTATAAAAGTACAATTTCTCATTGTCCATCAACACACTAAATAACACAAGAACCTCAAGATTATAACTGTATATATTGTGAATTATTTACGTAAGATTTTGCTAATTTATTTATGTTAAAGGAAGAGTAAGATCAATAAATGTGAAGAAATAGTTTATATATATATATATATATATATATATATATATATATATATATATATATATATATATATATATATATATATATATATATATATATATATATATATATATATATATATATATATATATATTACTTATTAATTTCGTTATGAGGAGAGGTTGAGGGAATTACACTTACCATCACTCGAAGCTAGAAAAATGAGGGGGGATATGGTGACGGTTTTTCAATTCCTTTATGGTTTGGAGAGGGATCGATATTTTGATTTGGCTGTCACTAGAACTAGAGGTCATAGTTTGAAGCTTCGTAAGAAAACTTCTTTGCAGGATGTAAGGAAGTACTTTTTTTAATGTAAGAGTAGTGGATGATTGGAACTCGCTTAGCGAGGAGGCAGTTAATGCTAACTCAATCCAGAGTTTTCAGGACAAGTATGGTAAGTATCACTAAGTACAAAAATGGAGCCGACCAGGAGACGGGGATTTACGAATATGTACCCTTCAGACTACTCTATTTTGCAACACTAAAAAGTGAGACAACAACGCAAAATATGAGAGTATTCTTAAGGGGCACATATTTATATCATATACCGTAAATAAACCCCCTGCGAATTCACTTGACTATTCTTAAAATACTCACATTTCAGACTGGGCTTCTAATAATAATAATAATAATAATAATAATAATAATAATAATAATAATAATAATAATAATAATAATATCATGAGTTGTTTTGTAATTTGGCAACGTCCATTTGGCTGTCATAATCATAGGTAAGTAGTCTTGAGGTGAACCGCATTTTGCCCTCACAAAGGATACTTTAGTTAATTAATTATGTGACACTTAAAGTAACTAGCGTACGAAAATATAGTTCGTTTCAACGGGAGTAAAATTATCAGTAATAGGAAAGGTAAGGGTTATACACCATTAATAATGTCAACAATCATTCGGAATGTGTTGATGTACAGTATTCCTATTACTTTCTTTTCTATTTTAACCTTCTGTGGCGAAACTAGAAGTGTCTCAATGGGGTAAAGCAGTCAGGGAGACCGTGACCTATTTGGGAGCAGAGAGATACGAGTGCCATGGGTACGAAACGTGCCTTTTGGGTCTGGGGGGTATGCTTTCCCGGGAAACTTTTAATTTTAGGTTGTTCTGGTTTTACGTCACGGACTCCCTTTTTCTACCAAGGGCTAGGACGATTGCCTTCTTGCGGACTTGTTTTGGCAGATGTAATCGTTGTCCTGAGTGCATGCCCTTGCTAACCTCAGACCGTGACGGGGCGCGAACCCTCGATCTGACGCCTCAGAGTCGCGGACGCTACCGCTTGAACCACGGTGACTACATGGAAACTTTTATTTTTAATGATGTAAAATACTGCATTTCTGGCTATATGGGCCAGACTTCTGAGGATTAATTTGGAGAGGTAACAGAAGTTTAGACCTATATTCAGTTATAGAAAAGATTACTGTATTTTCTATAATGGAAGTTATATTTAATTTAATTTTATATTTTGCCAAATATAAACCCATAAAAAGGTATGTTTCTGGGGCTGGGGAATGAATTCGTTGGATTTACATTAATTTTAATGGGAAAAATTGTTTCAGTTTGTGAGTGGAGTTAAGGAACGGCTTAAGTTCGCGACCAGAGGTTGCTTTACATTAATGAATGTTAGTGGTAGCATTATGACAGGGTCAATGTGTATCTCTTTTGTTGACAGGCACATTGTGTATTTCTTTTGTTTTATACCGTTTTCAGAGACTGGTAATTCTACGCTGTAATGCAACGTGTATATCCTAATTTTGGGATGTATTAAATAATGTATTTAAATCTTTGTTTTATATCATCTTCCCATTTCAAGTTACATTCCTGCTTTAATGTTGTTTATTGTATATTAGTTATTGTTGAGTATATAAAATGGCTCATTTTTGAAACTATTATGTTTGGTTTTATTTCTGGTATATTAGTTTGGTAATGTGTTGAATAAAGCTTGGAAACTGTACCAAGTGTTTCAATCTCATTACAATGTAATTGATACAAGTTTACTAAGCAAAGAAACTACTATTGCATTGAATATATTGAAAGTTGGTGAAGAATTAAGGTGCTTTAATAGTGTAAGCTCAAAATATATATGGAAATCTTTTCAAGAATTATAATGCTTCGTATTTCAGGCCTGAGTAAATTGACGGATTTTCAGCTAAAGTTACATGTTGACCCAAATGTAAAACCAGTTGTGTAACCTACGCATAGAACCACCTTTCAATTTGAGGAGAGCAGTAGATAAAATAACTGATGATTTATGAAGTCAGGGCATTATTTTATGTTTTGACATGCATTGGGTAAATGAAGCCATTTTAAGAATAAGGTCTTCAGTACCAACAATAGATGAGATTCTCACAGATATGGATGGAGCCAGAGTATTTTCTAAACAAGATCTCAATTGGGGTTCTCATCAAATTGAAGTTGATGTGGACAGCAGATATTTTATCACTTATGTTATGTATAGAGGGTTATGTATATATAAACGACAGATAATTGAAGTTAGTGGTGCTTTTGTGTATCAAAATATGATACAACAAATGTTACAAAACTATGAAGGTACTAGCATTAGAGACAATTTTGGCAACTTTGTGTGACAGAAACTTGACACTGAACCCTGATAAATGTAAATTGGCATGGAAGAATTAAATTTTATGGGACACGTTTTGTCAAAGATTGGTGTAATACAAACTGAAGAAAAGTTTAAAGATGCACAGGGAGCTAAGAGCCCAGAGGTTGTGAACGTAGTCCAGAATTTTTTTAGGATGAGTAAACTACTGTGGAAGATGTATTAGAAATTTGTCTAATTCAGAAGACCTTATAAGAAGGTTGAGACGGGGCGTTACGAGTATGGGGCTCTTTCCCGTAAGCACAACTAAGTAACTACAATTCGGTAATAATGCAAAAATGTAACTTTGTGCTGGGGATGAGCAAGGAAATTAATTTCAAGAATTAAAAAGTAAACTTATCAGTACTGACAGCATGGCTTTAATCCTAATGCTTTAAGTCAGGCAATTGTTGTTAGCCCAATTGGAATAGGAACAATATTAAAGGTTGCCAGGATTCAGTTCCGATATTCATATGAGATGCTCCTCAGAACGTCAGCCGGGTCAGGCCCCAATCCCTCACTGCGATGCCCAGCCACAGCAGTAATCTCCCAGTAAACAGCTTAAAACACTCTTGCCTGGACGAGGCTCGATCTGCCGACCTCATGAATACGAAGCCAGCGCATTACTACTGTACTAGCTACAGTACAAAAACAAAAGTGTGCTTTGCTCGTAGATCTTTAACTGATGTACAGAGACAGTATTCTCAAGCAGAAAAGCAGGTACTACGAGTTGTAGGACTTGCGATCGTTTCAGACTTTATATTCTGGAGATTCAGTCTGAGGTAATTGCAGATCATAAGCCATTGAAAGTAATTTATTCCTCAAAGTCTAAACTACCTCTTCATACTGCAAAACTCCAAAACATGCCAGGAGAGTATAATGCTGCTGATGCAGCATTACCTATTGCAGATGTTCCAAAGATGAATGTGACTGAAGAATATACAGTAGTCTTGACTACTCGAGAAATTGAACAGTAGTGAAATTACCAGCATTGGTTGTTTAGTACTAAGGGGATACAGCATTGTTATTCTTAAAGCACAGAGAACCAGAATTCTTGAATTAGCTCATGGATGGTCATCAAGGAAGGTACATGAACTGTAAAGTGAAAAGCTAGAGAGAAAAAGTTTGGTGGCCTGGTATACACCAAGAGGTTGAATCAATCTACAACTTTACCCGACAGATCTTAGCAACATTTTGGTGTTGATCTTTGTAACCCATTTCTAGGTGGCGATTATCTTATGGTAGCTGTTGACTATTATTCTAGGTGGTTTGAAGTTGGAATCCTGTATTCTATTAATTTTTGGGAAAGTCATAAAATGTTTAGATGCTTGGTTTACTTGTCATGGATTAACTGATCTTATTGCGTCACATGCTTGTACACATTGTACATCACGAGTACAGTTTTCTTAGTGAAAATGGAATTGTACATAGGAAAGTAACATGTTATTCTCCCCAAGCAACTGGGGAAGTGGATAGACAAAACAGAACTATACTTAAGTCAATAAACACGCTGGTTGTAGACCAGAATGAATTGAATAAATTCCTCAAAGCTTATGAAAGTACTTCACATAGTGCTACAAAAATGTGTCATGCAGAACTTTTGAAAGGTAGAAAAATGAAAACAAAGTTGCCATATTTTTGTTTTGATCACTTTGTATGTGAGGATGCAGTAAGGAAAACGGATACTTTATACAAAGAGAAGGGGAAACAGTATAATGACAAGAGGTTTCATGTATAGGAAGATCAAGTACAGGATGTGACACTAGCTTTACAACAGAAAAAAATAGAATAAGATGTCTACGTAGATTAGTGATGCATAACACAATGTTCTTGAGAAAAAGGTGATATTGTGCAAATTGATGATGGTGCACAGAGAAAGAATGCAAATCATATGAAAACTGTAAATTTTGGAAGTGATGAATATAAGACCATATTTTAGAATGAACATATAGCTGTACTGAATTTGAAATATGTAGAGGCTCTAGTAACACAAATGTTGCACAGAAAGACCTGGGTAGCTCAGGTGTTGAAAATGATGACTGTATTCCAGAAAATACAAATACAAATGATCAAATTGGCTTTACTAATGAGGTTGAAGCTAGTCCGAAAAGATTTTATCCTCTTGCATATCTTAAAAGATTATGTAGCGTGGAAAATAAAGGTTTTTCAAAAATAATATTGAATTTTGATTACAGGTACTTATGCTTCTAACAAAGTTGGTTTATTTCACAGAATTTGGTTAGAAGGTTGTACTGTACTCGCCAAGTTATTCTTTTTGTTTTCATACTCTTTTATGTTTGATTCACTTACTTATAGATTATATGCGTAGGAAACTAATTGGATGTCCGAGAAGAAAGCATGCAGGTCCAATGTGTTTAAGTGTATCGATCCACATCTGCTTATTAATCTAGAAATTGGGGCCACAAGGATGAACAAAATGCTGGTATACAACTTTGCAGAGACGCCTGCGACTTGGTATAATCTTAAATCACTCAAGAAGTCCAGTTTTGTCCCAACCATCCAGATTCTTTGGCATAGATCAATGACTGCTACGAGGAAATGCCCTATTCCTCTGGAGATTAGGTCAAGCATGTGATTGGAAACATTATCCATGTTTCCATCAAAGTGCACTTGCCCCACTTATGGGGGCGTACACGATGTATAACAGTTGCACATAAATGCCTCCCCTACCACTCTCTGGTAGGAGAGGCAAAATGCTCTCCTATGTTCTAAAGTTCCGAGTTAATAGGCAATGCAATGGTACAAGATTCTTAGTGAAATGTGTTCCATCTATATCTCTGTTGTAGCAAACACTAAAGTGACATGTGATGCTTGTCAGTATGATATTGTCTGACATATATACCATTCATCTTTTCAATGTAGCAAGAGGTAGTCGATATAAAAATGTGGGTTAATGTTCTCTTTCACACCTACAATGCATGAAAGAAATAGTCTGCGAAAATATCTAGAACTAAAATATTATAATTTCAATTATCAATTCTTTTTGCTGAATCAACCTAACCAAATAATATACAAGCAACTGTGTGAAAATGTTCTTGTCAATGAAAGCTCTAGTTAGCTTCAAACTCTCATTTTCTCAAACAGTAATACTGTATAATCCTCCGCAAGTTCATGGGATTTCACGGTTCAGTGACAAAAGTGTAATAGTCTTATAGTAAAATGAAATAATTTATACAGTATATTGTCCGAGTGATAACTATATCACTGCATATAGATATAATTATTATTGAAGGTAAACTGTCAGTTGGACCCGTCTCGATTTGGAGGTGAAAATTACATATCTCCAATGGTTTCTGATGTTTTGAACAAGTTTAACGTTGAAAACGTAGGTAAATGTGGCCTGACCTAACCTAAACTATAAATAGTATGAGCAGTCACCAATTACACTACACTTTTTATAAGTTTCCCTACACTTCCAAGCACACTAAACTCTCCACTTATACCATCCACTGGCACGGCTTCTCAGGCATTCAAATAGCTCAACATATATTACATTGACATTCATTCAAAACCTCTCCACACTTTCTAGTAATTCAAAACCCTTGTTAACTCCTAATTCTTCTTTCACTACCATGTTCGCACATGCTCAATTCCCACTCTCATTTTAACCTACAAAATACAAAATGAAATATCATTCCACTCAACCACACTTACACTAACTCTTTCTTCCTCGCTTTACTCTTGATACTCCATGTACTGCACTTCACCTTCGTAATTTTTCACTCATTTCTAACATTAAAAAAAAAATTATATATTTTAATACTGCCATATAATATTAGTTTTAATACTCACAGGAACGAACCAAAAGCATAACTATATATTAGCAATCATCAGCAATACTAAACTAGCACTTTACAAATACCTACCAGATGCTTTACAAGCTCGTATTGAGGTTTATAATTATTACATATCTACAGCAGGATCACCACAAATCCATAAATTGTTTGGTTAAATTTTTAAATTACTCTTCACATGTGGTTTTCATCAGAGACCTACGTGGGGCAGGCAAGCCCGCATCCGCATTAACAACTAAGCAGGCCCGTCACGATATTGCGGGCCTAGGGAAAGATTTTGGTGCTTGCGCAGGTCTCTAATTTTCATACAGAAGTTTGTGTAAAGGCCAAGGGCTGACAACATTACTGGAATTCCAATGCTGCACAATAGGGACAAAGGTGCACTTTTTGCAGAAGCTGAATGAAAATCACTTTCAATAGAATGTAAAAAGATTTATTTTCAATATGTCTAATACAAACACTTTTCTGTGATTGACAGGAGGATAGAAAAAGAAATTTTTCTAAATACATGGAAGTCACCCACTAGGGTGTGCTGCTTTACCAACGAATAAAACTATGTAGCTGTAGAATAAAAAGCTCGTTCCGATTGTAATAATCAAGTGGCAATCTGCACAAAACTAATCTTGCTTTTCTTCAGCAAGGTGTGGTACATGTCCTTGAATACTCTAAGGAAGGTAAATTCTTATTTGCAAATTGAAATATTCACTGTTAAGTGATAATTGGTACTGAAATTATCCAAGCAATGAGATGTACTGGTTTTTAAATATTTATAGCAAAGATAAATCAAGGTTGGGCTCATTAATTTATGTGTAGCCACATCTCACAAATGAGTGAAGAATGAAAGAAAAGAAAATTTCATCTAAGCACTCTCCCCTGTATCACAGATTCCATGGGATGGCAACGAATAACTCTATTGATTTCTTGATAACAGCTGAAAACCGGAAGGTCTTCTTTTAGAAGTCTTGCCCATTTTATGACCACCAAATCAAAACCTGGTATGCAATACTAGTAAATAAGAAACAGCTGAAAAAATACGAGTAGAAAATAGCACAACAATTTGGAGTCACTTAGACATCGTGAATACTCCTCAACTTTTGATTTATATTAAATGCTTCAAGATATCTCATCCTATAATTCAATTCAGAACATACCCCATCTAAATGAATAAGATGAAAAACTCAAGGAACAGCAGACCAAACTTCAAAACATTTGAATTACGACCATGTAGTGTTAAAAAACTGCTATACATATAAAATCATCCTCAATTAAGCTCTTTACATAAATGCGCATACATCTGCAAAGAGTATTAAAAATTTTATAATTCTCAAGCATATGATAAAAGTTACATTGAAAAAATATGTTCAAAATAGCTACCAATACAAATTTATAGAACTGCAAAGGCATAACTAGAAATTATAATGTCAATCCTTATCATGGCATTCCCTCTAGTTCGAATATAATAGTGTACTTCTATCATAAGTGGATTAAGAGTTCAATTTGGGCTTGATAAGCTTTTCTGTATTCAGGACAGGAAGTACTAGATGGCAGAAAGGGCTTTGTTTTTTGCTGCTTCTCTTTCCATCTTTTCCTACTAATTCTGTTTTATGTTGGCTTCAAAAGGTGTTATTCCTGATATGATGGTTTCCCAGATGAATGTGATAAAAAAACTGTATTTCCAACATCTAAAGATGAAACAAATGGAATTTAAGACTGCTTTAAAGAGCATTACCATGTGAAGTGAACATAATCAACAAAGGTGTAGAATACTGTATATGAATGGAAAAGTATATCTTAACGAAGTGCTGCGTGACAAGACAACTGAAAAAAGTAGTGAAAAAATACAAAAGAAAAAATATATGATGGAATGAAGAAATGAGCTTTAAGAATTATCTGTTGAATAATCAGGACTGAAGGCAATCCCATGAGATATGAAAATGTAAGCTAAGCAAGCAAAGGATGCTGAGATATATTAAATAAGAAGCCAACAGGAGATATCAAGGTAGGACAAATGCAAAGTAAATTAAAGGGTAAAGTAAAGCATGATGCATAATGTGGCTCTTCTTTGAAAAGGGTTTGACCATACAGAAAACCCATTTACCAAAAGGTAAAAGTACAAGATCAATATCCATTACAATCAAACAATTAATCTATGGCCAAGAGTGAACCACTTTTGCAAGATTAGGAACTACACCTTATTAGTACTCAACATGGAGTTTTTTAAATGATGAAAGCAGCACGAGGACAACCTTGGTCAAAAAGCATTTAGTACAGAGAGCTTTGAACAAAAAGATATATATAAAATGCTGGCAATCGGAAATTGATGTTACTTTGCTTTTGAGAGAGAGGTACAAGATACAATAGTAAATAGACCAGAAAACAGCTTCACATATAGGTCAGAAGAACTGTGCTAGATTAATTTTCTTTCTCACATGGTAAACTGAAAGGCATTCAATTATATCAAGCCAATTGTGTATTAGCCATCCTGTTTCAAGAATTCCTTTCACCATGACCTGGGCAATATCTTTAGAAGTTTCCTTCTCCATGACCAAGGCATATTGGTCTGGGGATTCAATTACTACAGGATCATATATCATATACTGTATTGTAAAATATAAGCGTTCAGAGGTTGCCACTGCTAAAATTTTTAACGACAGTCTAACGCAAAAGAAGAGTAACTGGATGACAAACAAAATTGTTAATTCATTAGTGTGCTCACTTGATATGGATATGTAAATTCCTTTTTAATGATGTATGAATAAAAAGGTATGGTAATGAAAGTATAAACTAGAAAACCTTAAATTTAGAGAATTTTGTAAAGCACAGAAGAGAGAATAGGACAAGTGTTATTAAATAAGCTGCCAAATACCACCACATGACTATCACAACCTCAGACAGTAGCATCAGTGCCACACACAAATAGAAATTTAAATATCTTTATGAAAATGCCCTACTTGAATCGTCAGATTGGTAAGTAATGCATAGGAGTATTCAAGCAAAATTATTACAAGTCCAGCTACAGTACTTTCTTTAGCTTATTGTATGCCTGTTGTTAATCATTCTTTTCATGAAGCTAAACAAATAAAATAACTTTGTATGGTACATAAAAGCAGTAGGAAGGCTCTTCAAGACAACACACCAAGTCTGGAATTGATGCACCCCCATGTATGAGTGACTTCTTAAAGCTAATAAAGTGTCATCCAGGCCGCGGCAGTATTTTGAGACGTTTAGAACTTGGGAGGAGATGAGGTTTAGAGCTTTGAAGGCGTGAAAAATTTACAAATGACTATTTTAAAACTCATTTGCCTTATAACTTTTAGGTTCATGTTCGTTTTCTAACCTGAACTTATTGATAACCTTGGAACCTAAAAAACAATTCCAGAAGAGCAGATCATTACATGATCCGTCAAACCTTTCAAGTTTCTTTACATTAATAGATAATTTTCAACACATCAAACTTTCTGGCATATATTTATATACATAAAGCAATACAACTCAAAACTATATTGCATGTGTTTTGCAAACATTTACAATTGTTGTGTGCTCTTTTAAAATAGTGGAGGCTGTAATACACTTAATATCTAAAAATATTTTTCTTTACATTGTATACATAAGTTTCTTTACATCCTGAAAATCTACCGATATCAGTAATATATATTCTGCATCCCTGATTACATATATACTAGTATTTACACATTTTATAATAAATATTGATATTTGGGAAGTTTTCCTTACTCTGTACGGAAAATGAGATATGCCTTTTTAAAAAAAATATTAATTTAAGATATGAGCCCCCTTCATTATATTCATTAATGTTTTTGTTATCCTCATCTCCCCTCAATGCCGTCTTAAAAGAAAAAAATCAGATCATCTGTACATCCTATAAATATAATTATCATTTTCACTTGTACAACTGGCTCTTCAGAGAGGAGTCCATTCTGTAGGTCCCAACAACATATTACAAAAATATGTTGCAAATTTATTGTAGCAAGTTTTGTGCTGTGGACAACATGTAGCACTGTGGATGGTGAGTGGTGTGCACATTTCAAGATATCCTGCACGAAAAGGAAACTTTCACTGTCAAGAGCACAGGCAACATCAACACAGATTTTTTGTTCGGCCAGAAGAATGGACATCACTATCAGGAGAACATCTTGACATCTACTCTGATTAAGGAACAGGAACATCTCTAGTACATGATATAAAGGAAAACTGGACACCATTACGTGAATGGCAATGTGAGGAAGGCATTATAACAATCTGGCATGAGATAGTGGAGAAAGTGCATATAAAGATAAGCAGTAGGGGTTTAAAATTTCTTTGTCACTGCTACTACATTGTCATCTGTTTGCTTAAATGTTGCTGCACTCTACATATTTTTAACACTAAATTGTACTGACAGGCATTTCTTGAGGCACATCATTGATTCATTTTGGCATAGCAATTGGATTACTTTAAAGAAGCAGTTAGTTACTATCACTGACAGTAACCATTTTTCTGAACACCTGGAACCAACTCGAAGAATTCGCACAGTTGACACTATAGAGGACACATGAATATAAAAATTCACTTTACAAACAGAATAAATTGAGAATAATGTATTGCATAAGATGTTATCATTCAAAATCTCTGTGTTGTAGTGTAATATATCCTTCAATTGCCCTCACACAACACTTTCCACCCATTGTCATATGATGTCCAAGTGCTGCCATGCTGAGTCCACATCACCATCCCTGCTACAAACTTGTACTTGGAGGTGAAACCTTGCATCATCAGTCACAGTTCACTCGATAAAGGGCATTATATCCAGGCATAAAATACCCCCGCCACATCCACATACATGCACACATTTCCTCATTACCACAAAACTTTTACAAAAGCAATGAGGACTCAACAGTACATGTTAAGAACCTCCTCCACTTTCATCAAGTTCGCACTTGTACTTGTTATAAGGTGCAAATGGAGGCCGAGAGGGGTCATCTATACGTAATACCCTTGTTTTATTTGGTCGTAAACCATCAGTGTGACCCGAAAACCAATCTGTGGCAGCTCTTTGATCAGCATCAGAGACATGTCTAGAGCACCAATCACTGTGCCAAGACACTAGCCCGCTGTGCATTCTACGACTTACACGCTCATGACTCTGTTGAATGCAAAGGGAAAATAATTAAAAAATATCATGGCTAATTGTAATTAAGAATCCTTACATAGTTATAAAATTCTGAAGGACTAAATATTTATCTATAATTATGTAATCAAACAAAATTCAACTCAGTACACCTTTCAATTCCAGTAAGTACAAGTACCACAGCCATTTAAATATTAAAAATTTTCAAAATGTACACATGTAAGTTTTGTAAAGTATATGATAAAGTGTCGTCTTAGATTACATTCATTATGATAATTGTATAAACTTCATAAGCCACTTTTAGTCATATACGGTACAGGAATACCTTTCTCTTGTAATCCTATTTATTAGTTAACATTTAAAACCATGTTTTTTCCTCTACTTTCAGTTGCTGGTGTATCAGTGATATATATCCCTAAAGGTGGGGATGAAAGAATGCTGCCCTTGTGTACCATACAGACATTCTCGGCAGTAGTTTTGTTAGGAACTGCCTAAAGTAAAAAAGTACCAAATGACTGGCAATCCCATCCTCCCTGAAATTTTCATACTTGCCACAACATAAAATGAGTCGAGACTAGGCAAGGTATGAAAAAGAAAGCATGCACTTTGTGTTCAGTTGAGGATATCCAGCATGCTATAGCAGAATGTGTCATCATCATCTTCGTCTACATCTTTTCCCACTTTCATGTGGAATCATGTTTCTGGTCAGTTTTCTCCATTTGTCTGTCCCATACCTCATCACCCAACAAACCTTTAGACCTCAGGTCGTCATTGATGCAATCCATCCACCTACGCTTTGGTCTCCCTCTCCTTCTCCTACCCTGTATATCCATTTCCATCACCCTCCTCCCAATATACTGTTCATCCCTCCTAACGACATGACCATACCATCTTAGTCTACTTTCTTGTATCTTATCTGATATTTCTCTAACTTTTGAGGTACCTCTAATTTCCTCGTTTCTGATCTTATCGCTTCTTGTCACCCCACACATCCATCTCAACATCCTCATCTCTGCCACATCCAGTTTTTTCTCTTGTGTCTTCTTTATTGCCCATGTCTCTGCTCTACACATCATTGCAGGTCTCACAACTGTCTTATGCACTTTACCCCTCAACTTAATCCCTCGTCTCCTGTCGCACAGCACCCCAGACACTTTCTTCCTGTTCTTCCATCCCGCTTGTATTATGTGGGTTATTTCTGACTCTAGGTCACCATCCTCTGCTACTGTTGATCCCAAATACTTGAACTTTTCAACTCTTTTCAACACCCCCTGCAAATTGACCTCCCCATCCTCATCATCTCTCAACCTCAAGTACTCTGTCTTCCTCCTGCTGATTTTCAGTCCTCTATCCTCCATCACTCTTCTCCACTCCTCAAGCTTCTCCTCCACTACCTCTCTTCTGTTGCTACACAGTACAATGTCATTTGCAAAGAGCATACACCATGGAAAATGATCTCCAATACCCTGGGTTACTACATCCAAGACCAGATCAAATATATATGGACTCAAAGCAGACCCTTGATGCAGACCAACATTTACTGAGAGACTTTTCGTCAAGCCCACACTGCCCTTAACATTTGCCTCTGCCCTCTCATACATATCTTGGATGATTCCTACATATTTCTCGGGGACTCCCTTTTCTCTAATACACCTCCACCCCTCTTGACGTGGTACTCGATCATATGCCTTTTCCAGGTCAAAAAAGACCATATGCAATCCTTTCTGTTTCTCCATATGCTTTTCCATCATTTGTCTCAAGGCATATATGGCATCCACTGTCCCTCTTCCAGGCATGAATCCAAACTGTTCATCCCAAATTGTCGTTACCTCTCTGAGTCTCCTCTCTATGATCTTCTCCCATATCTTCATAGTGTGACTTAACAACTTTATACCTCAATAGTTTCCACACTCCTGAATGTCTCCCTTCCCTTTATAGTGGGATGATTAAGCTTCCTCTCCACTCCTCTGGCATCTTTGCCTGACTAGTGATCTTTTGCATTAAGTCCCACAAGATATCTATGCCTTCCTCTCCAAGACTCTTTCATTCCTCCACTGGCATCTTATCAGCTCCTGCTGCCTTTCCATTTTTCATTTTCCTTTGCCAAAACCAAAATTCCATATTTCTAAAAGGTAGGATTATGGAAAACTTTCAAAATTAAAACTTTAAATTCAGAATTATTTAAGATATATATTATCATTAAACCTATTATTTTGCCATAGTTTACACCACAATCATACTTACAAGTAGCAGCCAGTATTTAGAGGCCACATAATACTCAAGAAAATCATAAAAAACAAAGCATCACAATTCTTCTTACTTGTTTTGCTCTTTTCAAAGCTTGCTTCTTGTACATGTACGAGTCACTATTCACGACGAAGACCATTTTGAATGAAGACAAGTTAAATTTGCACTGTGTGTTGTCTACAATATCCATCTCAGGACACACCGGAGGCTTTACATTTTCTGTGCATCCACCCCTAGAAGACACATACAAAGGTATTCAAGTCACTGCCATTACAATTATTACACTACATTACACACATATTTAACGAATAATCCTCATAGAGAAAACACATTGTACAATATATCATACTATCTAAGTTTTAAGTCACCACAGTTTGTTTAGTTCCTTGATTCTCGTTATCTTCAATTGACACGTAACTGAAAGAAATTATTTCTCCATAGGGATCGCGGCAAAGTTAAAGGAACCATACAGATTTCGTTCGTAATGCTTTCACATGTAATTTTATTTTTTTGTTTTTCAAGCTCTTTTACACACTTAATTTTTTTTTCCCAATTATATTTTAAATGACTGCATTAGAAATAAACTTTTTCTTAATATTTTATCAGTAATGGTAATATATTTATCTTGACACTGGAACTACAGTAAACTAGATACTTGTTAAAATCCTTATTAGAAATAAGAAGAATGCATTGGGTTTTCAATCTGTATGATTATATTGGCAAAAAGTTGAAATTTTTTTTATAAAATCTTACATTTCCTTTTTCTGCTAAAGAAAGTAGAAGAAAAGAAGCAAAAATAATACTCATTTGCATTTCACATCAGAATTATTACCCAAGTCATCTATGAATGTCATAAAAAATAACAAGTACCACCCCATATGGAGTTAATGTGAATATCCTAGGTGTTTTGCACCTAAAATAATTTGAATAATCCGCCATCTTGCAAGGCACAAAACAGCAAGTGGCAGATGCATTATATAATTCAGTTGCACTTGCTACAACTCCTCCATCGCCTAAAGTTCTTGCAGTTAATCTTAGCTCCACCATAAGGGTTAGGAGTTGCTCACACCTCTCCTTGCAGTTTATATTATTTTCAGCCGATGCATTAAACATGTTGAAGGCCTCTAACTCACCTGAATATTCAGGCCTCACACCCAGTCCAACTGTCGTTCAGGCTTACATCAAATTTAAATGCACAGTAAATCAGATCTAAAAATCCTCTTCACGTCTATTTTTTCTGGAGATCAAACCAGCAAAATCGTGACTCCTACTCCATTAGTTTTATGTTTTGTATAATCTTTCAAACTCACATTTTCCCGTGGTCCCACAAATTGTTTCAAGATATACAGTCTCCAACACTTCCATTTTTTATTTCTCAGTAGGATTCAGTCAAACACTTACAAAGAAATAAAAATTTAAGAAATTAATTCATTATACAATCCATTCTTTGTTTGCTCCTATGTGGATTATTTATAGACCTACTTGGTGTAATCCTGTATATAATATATCTTTATTTCAAATCTAACTTTGAATCTAGTCAAAATGTCAGAGTAGCAACCTCCTCAAGTATCAAGCCATTTAAATAAATTTCTCATTAACTAGTTTTAAAGCTTATTAATAGTCCAGCAAACTCCTCTAGCATCCTCTATATTTTTTACCTTATAAATTTCAAACTTGCAATATGTTGACTAAATCTGAACAGCAAAAATGACTTGGACATGCAATGCAAATAAAAAGATGAATTTTCAGATTATTAACAGTGACCATAAACTTAACAGAACACTACAAAGGGATGAAAAGTTAGGCTAGACCACAATATCTGGAGGCTGCACAACCAGGAGATTGAAAGCTGGAGGGTCTTTATAGTGAAGAAACATCTCACGGGGTAAAGGTGAAAACCAATCATTATAACATCACACAAAAAGTCACATTAGTCTTGGTCAATAGCTTTCACTACAACGAACTTAACTTTCCAATTTAAGTTCCATGTCTTTCCCCCGTCATCACCTTACTATAATTTTCTTTTAGATTTATAATAACAATTAATCATGTACCTGTTTCATCAGACATATGCTTCAGGGCTTGAATTATTATTTTTAATAAAAGGGACTTACTTGTCAGCCTCTTGATGACTCTGTCTGGACGCAGTTAATTTTCTCCACGATCGAAGATTGCGAGGTAGGAAAACAGGTTTTCTGGACAGCTGAGCTTGCATTGTGGGAGACATCTATTGGGGAATATGTAAGAGAACATTAAGGGTACCAAGCAAAACAAAAAATATATAACATATTCTTCATAATCAAAATGAAGAAGGTATAAGGGAAAATCCCAGACCAATTTGAGCACATCTCTTGATATAATAAGCCAAATACACAATTTAAAGTTCTTATCCTTATACTTCATTGTGACGCATTTAATACTTTGCTGATGCTCAGTTTTGCATATTAGGGAAAAAGTAACAGATCTGCTAACCGGACAAGAGCACTACGTAACAACTTAAAACTGTTTATAATTACTTGTGGCGCAACTGAAGAGACATATTTCTCCACATATTCACTCCATCTCTCTGCTTCTGCTACTGCTGGAGGGATGGCAGGATGGTTGGAAGAGGGAGCCGCTGTATTATGGATCATACCAGTACCTCCACTGCCAGCACTCTCTTCCTCCTCTATCTCGGTGTCTATTAACTCTATGCTCATTCGACAATTTTTTTTGTACTGTTGGTAAAGAAAAATGTAAAAGAGTAAGATAACTGGCACTGGAGGAGTGTTAGACTGTAGATAGTTATTACGGATATAATACTAAAGATATCAGCCCCAAAGTAATACTGTACATATACCATAATTATGTTTCAGTAGCTTTTACAGAAAAGTTATGACAAAAGTTAAAGAGGCAAAATATATAAGCAATTTGGTTACAGGTATTCTCTGAGGAATGTATGGTGTTTGTGGAACTTTTATGAGTCAAAATACACTTAGGACAATATCTCTCCACACTTGTCTCAAAAAGATAAAGAAAAAAATCATCATAATAATTATGTCAAGCTTCTTCCCTCCCAAATTATTTTACCCTGAAATGCATCATGAGTCATTGTGTCCCTCAATATCAAAAGGGAAAAGATAAAGATTTAGCTCTAGAGAAAGAGAAAATGTATACTGTACAGTCGCTCCTCTACTTACGATGTGTGTATGTGTGTGTGAGAGAGAGATTGTGCTCGAGTCTCATAACAACGACACTAATAATATGTATAACAGAAAGAGAGAGACAGTGTAAATGAAAAGTTCTTTGCATTGGCGTCAGTTCAATGTCTCACAACAACAACGGTGATAAAAATAATAATAATATGTATGGCAGAAAGAGAGAGAGACAGTGTGAAAGAAAAGTTTTTTGCATTGGCGTCAGTTCTATGTCTCCCAAAAACAATGGTGATACTAATAATAATAATTATAATAATACAAATAAGAGAGAGAGAGAGAAAATTCAGGTGACTTCTTACAGACCAATCGTATTTTCAACATTGACCTAAGTTCAGCAAACATAGTCTATTAAGTATTTATTGGATTATAATAATAATAATAATACACAAATACATATATAAGATATATAAGTGTGTATGTGTCTAATACAGTGTACAGCACAATGCTGAGTTATATTTATGATGCTATGAATACTCATTACAGTATTATTGCTATACTAATAATAATACTACGTATGAGAGAGAGAAACTAAAGTGACTTCTTACCAGCCAACCATCGTTTCAACATTGGCCTAAGTTCAGCAAACGAATCTAGTAAGTATTTATTGGACGATAATAATAATAATAATACACAAATACATACATAAGATATAAGCGTGGGTGTATGTGCGTCTAATACAGTGTGAAGCACTATGTTGGGCTGTATTTATCATGCTATTACTATTCATTACAGTATTATTGCTAATGAAATACCACTTATTTTGCTTATAAACATAACTCTTTCTGAAGAGCCGAGACTTGTTTCTTTTCAAAAATAAAGAGAAAAAAAAAAATATTCAAGGAAGCAGTTCAGGAATACAAACAAAATACAGTAATCTCGCGATTTACGCGAATTTAGAATAACGCATCTGGGGGGGGGGGAATCGAATTCCGCGTATAACGTGTAAAAAAATTAGTAACTAACCGACAACCTTAGAGGCAGTTTCCCGCCATGCGTTTCAGTCTCTCTTCACCCAGCATACTGTGCGGATGTATCGCTTGTTCTAACTGTTGTCATGGTAAACTTTGTGTCTTCTGTGCTTTTTTGCATATTTTTATTTATCTATCATGGCCAGCAAATGCCCAGGAAAAGACTGTGGAAGAGCTTCTACTCACAAAAGAGCGAGAAAGGCAGATAGGGGTACGTGCTCACCGGCACCACGCTCATCCCATGCCTGTTGCTCACTGTATATGGTGTGAGTAGAATGTGCTTTATATTTTTTTTTTTGGTTACAGTACTTTAGGTGTGGCATATTGAAAAAAAAAATATATAATATATATATATATATATATATATATATATATATATATATATATATATATATATATATATAAATATATAAATATATATATATATATATAGTTTTTTAGTGTTTCTATTGTTAATTCTTTTTATTTTATCTTTGTTTACGTTTGCGGATAGGGGTTCGTTCTACCGCTTCCCTCTCCTCTTCTCCTACTACTTAAGTCATGTGCTCACCACCACCACCACACACGTCTCAGTATGCCTGTTGCCCACCGCATAATAGAGTTCGTTAATTTGTTTACTAGACAGTATTTATTTGTAAATCTGTATACATTTAACACTGTACACTATATGTATTTTAATATATATAAGTACAGGTACTTCAACTTTGTTATGTACACGTACTTGCAAAATATGTTTTACTTATTTCTCTGGAATAGTGTATTTATGTATGGTTGTGGAATGTATCTATGCCTATTACCATAATTCCTTATGGAAATTGACTATTTAAATTTCGTGACCCTTTTGAGAACCTATATGCGTTATTTCAAGAGGAGAGTGTACAGTCACTTTGCATATCAGGTCAAGCATGAGGAGAGACTTTTCAAGATAATTTTTCTGGCTTGTAATGGTCGACAGAGGAACAACAAATCGAACATGGTGTTTAAAATTTCACCATTAAATGACAAATGTTTATTTCTTTACAGTGCAGCCCCCCTGGATTTCTTGATGTTCTATTTTACCCACAATTATAACAAAAGGGGAGGCAGCTGGAGTTCATTATAATTAGCACATTCTCATCACTTCTTCTGGTTGATCTGAGGCAAGATGGAAAATTTAGGAAATGGCTACCAATTCTTCGCTAATTTCTAATTTTTAGAGGCCTCTTACATGCAGAAAATTATACAGATTTATGTATGACTGATATTGCACAGGTGCATTACATTTACCATTTTCACTTCAATAATTTGTTTTTCAACAAGAAAACTGAAGCAAAATGTGAGTGATTTTGCTAAATACAATCTGCCACAGCAGTTTTAATTGCCTCCTATAGACAAACAGGCTATGAAGTATAGAATTCTATATCTTCCCAATACCTACTATATCCCTTCCCTTTTAATTACCCTAACACTATACAACATAAAAATTAAGCATTTGATGATTTGGAAAAAAAATGTACTTTAAACATTACTTAGAACAATTATAAGTACAAAGTGCACGTTTTAAGCTTACCGTATATATTTTAAAGCAGTTTTCATCTTGTAACAACCGTTCCAATTTCTTTTGGTAACTCTGTTCCAGCGCAAGTCTTCTGTGTGCAGATGCAACAGGGCCACCAGCAGCCCCTCTCTTTGCTTCCATTAAATAAGAGGTGGTGCACTGCGCTGGAGGATCATCACACACTAAATGCTGGAGCTGCCGAACTGCACCTGTAACAACCTGAAAAACGTGAAAAAATCATGATGTCAATATCAATATTTTAGAATTATCATTTGGAAAAGACACGTATTAACATACAACAAAGCTACTCTATCAAACGTAATTATTGCACAGCTTTAAGAGCAGCATATTCTATTAACAGTGCTTTATGCACAACATTTTGAAGCAAACAATGTGTCAAGAAATATATATAATAACTGAAACGTAAAAGAAGTTATATATCAGAACAGGCTATATTTATTAAATCAGATATTATGGGCATCTAGTCAAGCCAGGAAATAAATCAGAAGTAATTTAAAAAAAAAATAACTATGCCGATTAGTTAGAGAATAATAGCATATTAACAAACATACCTTATCAAGGGTGAAGCCAGTGTATGCATGAATACCAAACATTTCCCTTAATGTGTCTTCATATGCTGTGGGTTCAAGGTTTCCATCCAAGACATTCTTTATCATATCCAATAACGCTGGATAATAATCTTCAACTGCAAGCTCGTCTGTTAAGGGAATAAAAGTAACAGAGATGCTAGCTGTTGTAAAGCCATTTCAATTAAAGTTTTGTGATGTTCATAATCAAAATAATTTTTTCTTCACAAATGGCAAAATTATCTCAGAGTAGGATTAAACTTCTCTTTCATCGGCATTAAGTAAAGGTACTTTGCATGAATGTGAAAATTAAAGGCAACAAAGTAAGAAAACTGCCAAAGGGACAACACTGGAGGCTGAATGAGTACCAAGAAACAGATATAGTTGCGAAGAACAATCAACCCTTATAATAATAATAAAAAAAAAAAAAGTCCTTATGCAACAGGTGCAAAATCTCTCAAGAAATACAAATAAACTAGGCTCTTTTTATTAATGCTGAGACAGTAAGATGCTATACCACCACTGACAGGAGCTAACACACAAGAGATGCTACCATCCTTATTATCAACAAATGGCTCTGGCAAAGAGACGTTATACTAGCTACCATCCAAAGCTCACTCTGGAACCTTCTGGATAGGAGCCACTGATTCTTCCCTTCGTTTCTGGCAACTCATCTAACCATTATTACTTTGCTGCAAACTCGACTAAACATTTTTAAATAAATCCTTTAATATATAACACGAGAAATCTTGTATAAGAAAGCTATCCAACACTTACTTTTGGGCTTTAGTCTCAAAGCAACTGCAGTTGCTTCTTTTCTATCTTTTTTGTCTTTAGCTTCTTCTGCTGCTATTCTGACAGCATGTTCATACATAGTTGTCAGGCGACAGCACAATATTTGGTGAAGCCGCAGAAAAAGATACCAGTTGTTGTTACACATAAAAAGTCTATATTCATCATCCTGCAAAATGAAAAAAAAAAACATTCACATTTAATTGAAAAACTTTTTATAAACAAATCTTAAAGCCACTACTTTCTGAAAGACATTCAAACATCTTGAATTTGCAACATCTTTGAGTGTGTCACATGAAGGAAAAAATCTTGATACACAGAAGTACTTATCGTTAGTAAACAGTGGTGGGAAAAAAGGTGAATAATGAGAACAGAGGGGAGGTTTCTCCTGCCTGAAAATAATTGACAGAAGAGGCAAGGATGGACAGTTAGATTAAAGCTCTGCTACCCCCATATCTTTTGCTACAACTGTAATCAAATGTCAGAATATGGTAGCTAGCTATGGAAAAAATAAACAAATAAATACATAAATAAAAATACATCATATATATATATATATATATATATATATATATATATATATATATATATATATATATATATAATATATTATATATATATATATATTGCTCTAATTGCAGTCACCCTGTAACTTTGTAAACAATATGCCACTTGCCTCATGCCAAAAGGGTGACCACAATTGTAACAACACAACATATTATGTAGAAGGGTCTCAGTACCATGTTTGCCCGACCCACTTCATGAGGATGGATTTGGTTTTATGTCACGAACTCCCTTTTCTACTAAGGGCTAGGACGGTTGACTTCTTACGAAGGACTTGTTTTGGCAGATGTAATCGTTACCCTGAGTGTATACCCTTACTAACCTCAGTCCGTGACAATCTCTTTTAACTGCTCTTACATGACATTTTGAGTCAGTGAGGGTTGGATTCTTTCACGCATCCTCTTTGTCATAAGTAGTGACTATAATGGAATTCCTGGTGGATGGGGCAGAGCTCACCTTAGTATTATATATCTACCAGCTCATCAGTAATAATCACACACCATACCAATTAAAAAACAATGGACATCAGAACATACCGACTCCATATTTCCGTTTCCCATTATGTCAGGCTCAACTTTGATATCCACTTTCTCATCTTCAGATTTGATACTAATCTTCTCATCCTCCGTTGCATCTCCATTTATTGCTCTCCCCTTCTCGTTAAGTCTGGTATTGCCTATATTATTGGTGTTAGTATTACAAGTGTCAGGGAGTTCCTTCTTAACTTCGACTTCTTTCTCCTGCTCAGTCCCTCTCCGGCTTTTCCTCTTGTTATTTGCTGTAGGACACTGATTATTGGGAGGTTGTTTACATTCTCTTCCCTTGACATCACGACGATTAGTTTCAAACTTTTCTTCGCTCTTTGCGTCTTCTTCGTCTGAATACAAAGGGATGAAAAATGAATTTATAAACTAAAAATAAAAAGCACATAGCAACAATGGCAGCATTACATTAAAATATAAAGTTATATTTTCCATGTTACCCATGTAAGGAGAGAATGGAGATAAGAAACAATCCTTTCATCCTTGTAGATTTTCTTTTAAAAAATCGAGTAAAAGGTCAGCAGAGTTGCACAGGGCAAGTATTGACCAGAAAGGATATGCTGAAGAAATTTTGGAAAAAAACTGCCTCTGCATGTTGAATTTATGGATTTAAAATGGGTACATAACAGTGGACAGGAAGGCAAATACTGTGGGAAATATAATTTCAACGAAGAATAAGACAGAAGAGAAAGTAAAAGCATTAAAATTAGAGACAGCAAGAATATAGGACAAGGCATCACACCACATCTTTAAATCATTACTTACTCTTGTCTAAGCGTATTTATATACTGGTATGATCAGCCTAATTGGTATAAAAACACAAGTAAATTACAATAAACAATACACAGACTAAAGAGTATTGTGTAAATGTTTATTGCATTAAAAAAAATTCCTAAGTTTCCACTTACTTGTCTGAGCACAGGTATAATGAATTAGTGATTTAATGGTTTGCTATGTAAACAATAGTTGTTCAGAATGCATGACTGTTTTAATCACATTTTACTTCACACTCTCTAAGCTAAACGTATCTTACACTGAAGTGGTGACTCAAAGGGCATATAATAAAAGCAATTCCTTATATAGTAATGAAAACCATATCCACTCACCTTCCAATTCTCTCTCATCATCCGACATCTCCTGTCGAGGATGAAACAACAAGTCAGGAACGAAGTGCCTCACTAACTGCTTAATCTTAGCCTTGTCTTCCTTGTGGTAGGTGGTCTGTCTTTTGACATGGTGAATTATGAGGTTGGCAGCATCATCCAGAATGGATTTGTCTTGATAATGAAGCACCATGTGAGGGCCTGTTATCACCTCACCACTGTCTTCAGCTTGCTCATGTCGCTAAGAAAATTAAAAAGCACATTAAGCTTAATATGAAATTAGCTTTACACAATGGAAAAAAAATTAAATACACATTTTATCAAGTTTTTCAAAGTCCTATTCAGAAACTGCATTTTAAAGGTTAGAATACTATAACAAACAAATGTATTAAGGAACATATTCAGACAACTGTCAACAACTTATCTTCTATATAAAAATGCACAAAAATGGCTACTAAAATATTCTAAATAATAACAGAAATTCAAAGAACCCCCAGAGGTTGAAAAAATGGCTGCATTTAAACCATCTTAAAACTTCTACTATATTAAATAACTTAAAATACATAATATTCAACAAAAGAATTACTTTTAAATCAGTGATATATTCAAGAGATTAGTGACTTTAAAAGAGAATTACCTCATCAAATAAAGTTTCAATATCATTTAATAAGCTTTTGGACCTTATGGTTTTGATATCTGTTTGTTTGAAGGTGATGCCCTGGTGATCCAAGGACTTCAAGTAGTACTTTTCATTCTGCTCTCGCCATATTTTGTTGAATCCCTTCTGAGCTTCTCTCCATTCGTCATCCTGAAGGTAAAAAACAAAACAAAAACAAGAGCAATGGCAACAGTAATCCAGAACAAATGTACTACCATTACTTATTGTAACTATGAATAGCAAGTACTTTCAATACATAAAATTTGTAATGGAATTTAAGAGAAACCATTTATGAAAACAACGACCAGAGAGTATTAAAGTTGTGATATGTCAATAGTACAAGATAAAATGCATAATGAGTGGCAGTTTTTCAAAGTATCTTTAATATTTCAAGGGAATATTACTGCAGCATGACAAATATCAAGCATTACAGTATTCTGACATTACAAGCAGGACTTACTTTTGCTTTTAGTCTCCTTAAAACCAAAGGCACTGCAACAACAGGATTCTTTTTAAGGCCATCAAGAATGTCAGGTGCTTTGTCCCCATATATTCTTCGAATAGCCCTTTGGTGTATCGTTGAGGAATTACCACCAAGGCTGTCATCCAATCGAAACCTTGCTGCCTCTTCGGGGTTCATTCTCTGAAGCTTTTTGTGAACGCCTTCCAAAACACGCATTGTGGTTAGATTGGTTTCAATGACAACATCCAGCTGTGGAGAAGTTAAAGTTTTAGTTTGTTAACTTCAGAAAATATTGTCAGAGAAGCAAGTAATCTGCCTGACACACAAGAAGTGAACTAACAAGGTTTCATAATATTTCCCCAACTCTCTCGCCTTTACCAATTGCTTTGTAGCAATAAAGGATAACCAAATCTCTTCCTTTTTACTTAGTCACCAGGTATATTCTTGCAATCGATTCCTATGGCAAGAGGGAAAATATATATATATATATATATATATATATATATATATATATATATATATATATATATATATATATATATATATATATATATATAATGTACCCCTCTGCTGGTAGGAGATTATTGGCTTATAAACCCTATATATGAGGTGCTGAAACATGATATTACTGAACGTGGGAGAGAAATGATTTCACTCATATATTTGCTTAACACGAAACAACAAAAAAGGACAGAACATAAGACATCTGTTCCTCACAAAATGCTTTCTTTTCCTGCTGGAACATAACGTAAGAGAAGAATGGCATTACGTTGTTCTACTATTGCTAATTTGTTACCGTTTTGGTACACAGCAAGCTTAAAGGGATACGGCATCATGCTTTTCCTTGAGAGGTGGTACAATATATATATTCAGTACGTTACTGGCAACAAATCATACACTTTTAGTGAAATGTTATGGTTCAACAGTAGATGAAGTTTACAAACTCAATACTCAAGCTAATACCTATGGAGATAGAAAAAAAAAAAAAAATAATAATAGGCTCTGGATACGAGTTGCAAGGAAGTGCCATTAAAAAAAAAAAAAAAAAAAAGTATACATACCTCAAATCTCTCATCTTCACATCTATAAATATACTCTTCATATTGTGTTTTTCGTGAGGTAACAAAGGTAGAATCTTCAGACCAAGATGGAAATGAAACCCAAATATCATTCAACACTTCCCTACACAGACTGTTTCTCCCTGAGCATTTGGGTTGTGGATACGTCTTTGGCAACGCACAATAAGAAGCACCCAATCTCTTACACGTTGTATAGTCTTGAAAACAAAAAAACAGAACAATCCTTTTACAATAAGCTCTGATCTAAAATGATCTTTATAGTCAAGCAAAAATTAATGTAAGAGAATATTCACATTTTCTTTTAAAGCAGAGAATGCAAAGTAAAATGGAAAATGAATATTCGAGATTCATACCAATCTCCATGGCTAAGTCTCCACTTATCCTCTCCTGTTTAGCTACTGTAGAAGGTATGATATCAGCAGTACTGGATGCACCCTCCCGATAGCCAACAAAATCCTGGTGGATTTATAAAAAATAATAAATATAAGAAAAAAATCAACTTGCATTTCAGCTTGTTAGAGAAAACGAACTGACAGGTAATATACCTGACATAATATTGAAACAAATATATGCATAGCTTAAAATAAATCTGCCCCCCAAAAAATTACACTCCCTAAATATAGATAACAAGATCGATTAAAGAAAATTCTTACAAAGGGCAACCTCATCCTACAGGTTACTTCAAGAGAGGGCATAAATTGGCAATTTCATCAAAATCAAATAAAATAAAGTTGTTAATAAACTCAAACTCTCAATTTCCATCTGTATTGGAAGAGGAACCCAAAAAGAATAAAGAGGAAGATAGATAAAATGAGGTACCTAAAAAGGATGGATAAGAAGAGATATCCAACTCTCTCGGAATTCTTTCTTACTAAAAATATCTAAAGGAAGGGGTAAGGAAAGGCAGTTTAAAAATGCCCAATTGCCTTGGGTCGGTCATTTTTTTTTTTTTTTTGTGTGAAACTGGATTGGCCAATGAACACTGCCCTCATTGAGCACAGGAACCAAGAAGACACAGAGCAGAGAGAAACAGAGATGTGGAGAGTTTGACATGTCAGATGTTAAGGGACAGTAAAAACCTAAATGAATATGCAGTGTAACTGTAGGCACAGGAAAAGATCAGCAACTGAAGGAAGACTTAAAATCGAGCTGTTTCGGCCCATCCTATCCAAGTCCAATGCCTTCAGACGTAGTATCGCTACGGGTAGCTGGTGCCATGGGCCAACCTACCACTGGTTTTATTATTATATATATATATATATATATATATATATATATATATATATATATATATATATATATATATATATATATATATATAGTACACAACTGTCTATATGCCACAATGCTTATTTAAACATAATACAGCATGATGTTTTCTTGTGGCCACCTAGCAGGCGTCACAGGTAACTGACTAGTCAGCTCAATCACAAGAAAAATTAAACAACTGGTGTGAGAACATATATATGTAAACATTACATAATTTTTTTTTTAATCAATATCTAAAGCCTAAGTCACAGGATACTACGTAAAAAGTTGATTATAAACTGAAGAAACGTGATGCTGACAAGTAAAGGTACTCACTTTAAACCACTTAAGGAGATCTGGAAACTTTGCTAAGAAAGGATGGACTAGCTGCACCAATTCAGAGCGCGTAATAATTTCTTCATTGTACAGAGTTATGCAGCGAAGAAAGTTATGATAAGTCTCTTCGTGACGAAGGGCTTTGCGCACCTGTAGTGAAGATAACAATCACTATGACATGGCTTCAGAAATCTCTTAAATTACATTTTCAAGTAAATTGCAAACCTAAATCAAATAACTAAATTTCCCCTAATAAAGAGCCCCTAACATCCTTTTATAGGTTAGATAAGTGTCCCTTTTCGTACATTCCAGTGTCACACCACCAATGTTTGGGAGAGAAATATCAACACTTGAGTAAATCTTACATGCAATCTACATAAATGTATATCGTTATGAAGGAAACAAGCAAAATATAAAATCTCAAAAGTCCTGAACAGCATCTAAAAGTATCCCTGCATCACATAATATATTTCTAAGTCTTTGACCAAACTAAGGATTTTTTCCTAGAACACATTAAAACTACAGATAGGAGTAACACTGGATAACATTCTTACCTGATCAAAGAAAGCATATTCAGCTAACGTTGCATATTTGCCTGCCTCTGCAGCACTCATATCTTTTAAATATCCCAGCTTAGGCTTTTTGACGGGTGGTTGGGAATGTGAATGGCTGTGAGCATGACCTTGAGTAGGTCCCGTATGGGGTCTCTTCAACTGATGTCCAAACATCGGAGATGTTTTGTTGGGTGTGTTGCCTGTGCTACTAACCATGTTGTTTCCAGGTCCTATCGCACAGCTACTTTTGATATTTGACTTCTTGACAGAAGTGTGATCATTAGTGACATTCTTGTTACCCTAGAAGGTGGATATTATATATCAGACAACAATATTTAAAGCATTTGCGACTCATTCAATAAAAAGTTAAATAAAAAGGAATCTCTAACTGCATTTGTATCAGGGTGGACAGGAAAAGATAATAAAGTGAAACATTAAGGAGAAATTGGAGAGATTTTAAAAAGCTTAGGGTGGGATATGCAAAAATAGGTAAGCAAAATGAAGACAGTAGAAAAGGAACATGAAATAGTGCATTAAAATGAAGTTAGTGAATAGGCGAAGTGGAAGAGGATATTATACAAATGAAGCTATGTCAGATGACAAAAAGATATTAAACAGACGAAATCTTCAAGTATATAGCGAAAGAGGAGACAAAAACTGTGGAGGGATGATAGTTTCAACATGTATTAGTGAGACAGCGGTAAAGAGAGTATTTTGAAGAACTGTCATTAAAGTAGCAGAGGAATTGTGTCTGGGAAGAGAAGTAACCTTATCCTAAATAACAATGTGATAGAAAAAAGAGAGAGAGAGAGAAAGAGAAGTCAAAGTCAAAAACTTTATTCCATCAAAAATGGCTATTACATGAGTTGAACATGTCTTTTTATGTTCACTATCTGCAGGAAGGTTCATTAGTGCACAAGCAAGGAGTGAGCCTTGTTCCACTGTCAATGAACAAAAAGACAAGTTAAACATTTCTGTGCACAGAAGGATCAGTTTAAAAAATATCCGTGGTATGTTTCGCGAGAAGCTTAACTGGTGGAGGAAAGGCATTAGTTAGTAAAGAACAGTGTTGGATGAGTTATGTAAAGTGGTTACTAGTTAAGAGTAAAAGGAATAGGACACACTTGAAATGAGGGTATGCATGAAGGCCCACAGACAAAGTACAAGGATATTTTCAGGTGATTAATGAAGGCCCACAGACAAAGTACAAGGATATTTTCAGGTGATTATATATATATATATATATATATATATATATATATATATATATATATATATATATATATATATATATATATATATATATATAATTAATAACGCTGAACTGTTAACATACAGTCTAAAATGGAAGGAAAAGCCCATTAAATAAAGCAACGAAAATATATATAAATAAAGTACTTATTAATTTCGTGACCTAAGCTGGTCACCTTCTCACGAAATTAATAAGTACTTTATTTATATATATTTTCGTTGTTTTATTTAATGGGCTTTTCCTTCCATATATATATATATATATATATATATATATATATATATATATATATATATATATATATATATATATATATATATACACAAAATTTGTATTTATACACAATAATCCAAACTGCAAGACTACAGACGGTTGAGGATATATGGCTTTACCTTTTAGTATTTTTCTTTCCTTTTTTTCCAACAGGAATGTTACTCATGTATTAGGGTATATATACATTAAATATCCAAAACAACACTGGTCCTAAAACTTACCCCTTGATTCGTTCTGTACTGATCCATGAAATCAGAAACAGCAGCCTGAGCAGCTGAATTGTTTGTGGCATCTGGAAGAAACTGGCCAAATTCTTGTAAAAGATCTTCTTGGTTCTCAAATAATTTTGCAACCTGAAAATCCAAGCAAAATTAGGAGTAATACCTTTACCACTATAAACAGACTAGGAAAAAAATTGTCAAAACTGCAAATTATCAAACACCTAAAGTACTACACCAAAATTAAATATTAGAAATCTTCTTGGTATCCCTAAGGATCATAAAAGATCAACACTAAACTGTGTCTAACTAAATTTTCTACAAATAATTGGGTACAAATGATTTGTGTCCATTAACAAAGTAAGCCAATAGTATCTTATGACAATAATAGCCATCACTCTGTCCAGAAAAAGAAACAAGACTTTCAAAAAGCACAGCAAACCAGGGAGAGTTATCACTATAATTAAGAGCTAAGGCAAAAGCAGACTAGAAAGTTTGCCATTGAACTATATGCCATTAAAGTCATGACAAGAATGGCTCACATTAACACTATATACACGTATATGCGTGTGCACCAAGTATGTGTAGAGCTATTTTTGTCTTGACAGACAGTAAAAACAGCTCGAGGTTATAATGCCTTATTCAGGATGTCTCTTTGGAAACTTCACTCATGGCTGATTCTTTCTATGTCTGACAAGCAATCCCTATCGCAGAACCTGTATGCGCTGAAGGAGCAGCTTAGTTGAACCTATTTCTCCTTTCTATTTGCTGATTGGCTTGGCGAGCTGAATTTCGGTCATCATCTAGCTGGGTAACTCTTTTGCCTACTGCTGATCTCCACGTTGTTCTCTCCTCAGCTTCATGGGCTCACTGTCTCCAATCAATGTGGCATTTGGTCTCACTGTTCTTGCATGTGTCCTCCTCTTGATCCTGCCCCTTGTGCTAGTTCACTAAAAAGCAGCTGCTTAAGGATATGGTAGTCTTCCATCCTTTTGATGTACCCCAATCATTTGAGTCTTCACTTGCATAGGATGGACAATTTTCTTGGAACTTGAGAGTGATGACTTCAGCATTTGAGATCTAATTTTGCCATATCATATCCAGGATCTTTCAGAGATATCTCAAAAGTAAAGCATTCAATCGTCATGCCTGCGGGAGTACATTGTTCAGGTTTCTGCTCCATATAGAAGTGCTGATGAAGCATGCTTCATAAATAATAATACTGGTTTTCCGTGTAAGCACTTTGTTGTCCCATGCTCTCTTTGTGAGCTTCCTAATTTACTGATGCTTTGCCAATTCTGATAATTATCACTTCATACAGACATAGAGGAAGTGATTGTGAGGTAGCATAATTTCTTGATAACTTCAATTGGCTAATAGTCTGGTTACTCTTCTTGATGCTGATGACAAGAGAATGCTTTACATGGCCTCAAAAGATGATTCATCACTGTCTGTAATGTTGATTCACCGAGGGCAATAAGTGCTGCATCATTAATGAAGAGAAGATTACGGACTGTGAATGACTTGGCCTTAGTATTTGCCTTCAAACATGCCAGGTTGAATAGCAAGCCATTCATCCTCCAGTGTAAAAAAAGCATCAATAGGAGATTTCGGGAAAGAGCACTGCAGAATAGCAAAATAGATAACAAGGAGGGCGGGTCCCAGGACACATCCTTGCTTAATTCCACTCCTGATATCAAAGCTGTCTGATGTGGAACCATCAAACCGGACACTGGTTTTCATATCCTCATGAAAGATGATAAGCTGGAGAAGAGTGGGAGGGCATCCAATTCTGTCAAGTACCATATAATGTCCTGGTCTACTGACTATATCGAAGGCTTTGGTCAAATCTAAAAAAGCCATGTGAAGTGGCTTTCCCTGGTCACATTCTCCAACAGTTGGTGTAGAGAGATCAAGTCCATGGTTGATCTGCAGCACCTGGAGCCACACTGACTCTCTGGGAGTATTCTTTCGGACAGTTTCAGATGTTTCAAGATGACAGTTCTTTTTCTATCCTACACCTACACCAAATATTAATAAGATATTCGTTACACACATCTTATTATCCCTTCACATCTGACAAGCCACAGCACTCTCCTTTGCTGTTTCCATTTACTTTATGTTTTCTTTGTACCTTGGCCTGATGAGGGCAGTTTTATTTTTTTTTTATTTATTTTTTTTTTGCCCATCCAGGTGTCACATTATAATATATATATATATATATATATATATATATATATATATATATATATATATATATATATATATATATATATATATATATAATATATATATATATATATGAAAAGGCCCATTAGTAAAATCATAGAATATATTTTAAGTACTTATTAATTTTGTGACCTAATCTGGTCACATCCAAGTTTGTTGGCTGCATCTCTCTGCATAGTACTATGAGAAGGTGACCAGATTAGGTCAAGAAATTAATAAGTGTTTTAAATATTTATCACGATGTTTTATATAATGGTCCTTTTCCTATAATTTTAGACTATGGTAACAGTTCAGTGTATATATATATATATATATATATATATATATATATATATATATATATATATATATATATATATATATATATATATATATATATATTTAACTGGCAAGTCTGAGATGGTAAGGAATAATCTATTTTTTTAAACGCTCTGAATCCAGAGGGCTGCTTGACTGAGAAAATTCTTTCATTTTCAATTACCCCAAAACTATACAGCAAACTCTGCCAGGAAAATTGTCCATCATCACAAAAATAAAGTCAAGGCATAAATGCAGTGCCTTGTATGTCATATGATTTTTGTTACACAGGTCACACCAGTAAAGTCCTTAACAAACAAATCACGGAACACAAACAGTTCACTCTTGAGACACTAAACGTACCATCAACTGGAAAGAATCACATACAGTGTATGAAAGTCAATGCTGGTGCACAATGAGTCACAGAAGCAGCCTTAATTACATAACAACAACTTCAATCTTTTAAGGTACACTGGAGACCCGATATAATAGACAAACTGCTAGGAAAACACTATTTAAGCAAAATACAGCTTATGTAAGTTTCCAAATCCACACTAAATTCTAATGCCTAATATAGTATGTCTAAACGAATAAAACTAAGGGAGAGTAGCCGTACCTTCTCATAAACTTCAGTTTCTGTTAGCGTTCTTGTTGGAATATTACCGCCATCCTTGATGTGCCTCTGCTCCTTTTGATACGTATGAAGAATTTCAAGGAACTGTTTGTATATATCTGGCTGTCCTTGAAACCTTAACTGTAAAATATGAAAAGGAGAATATATGTAAATAGCTGAAGCAATACCTGTCCAACAGCATTTGGTACATCATAACCGAACCAATTACAAACTATTACTGATATTTCTACAGTGCATTATCTAATAAATCTTTGGTAAAATTTCTAAAATGCAAGAAAAGATTGTAATTTATATGAAGATTTTCCATGCTGCTTTTAGTAATATTCCAATATACTGGATTTTTTCTTTGTTTCTTAATTACACAACAGGATTCAATAACTGGGTTCATTCGATAGTTGAGCCTCTCTCAAAAAAATCAATAATGTACTTAATTGCATGTAAACTTAATATATACAAGCAAAGCACAAAGAAAAATCTGATTACGGAAAACAAAACAGCGGACATAACTAAAAATATGCCTTACTTCTTCTTCAAACAGAATTCATGTGTTAATTTTCTATTGCACCCTTCATAGTCTACATCATAGTACTGCATCTCTTTACCACATAATAAGGAGAAAACCTTTTTAAATATATCACGAGAAAAATACAGATGACAGTAATACAATGCAAAATGGTAAAAGAATAGAATAAACCAATCTGTACTACACCACTTCTTATCTACAAGCAAGAGTTTACAATTGCAGTGTCAAAGGGGGGGAAAGGTCCTTGAAAGAAGGTGCAAAAGAACATGGAGCCAGATTTCTTATAAAGTTTTTGGACATGTGATAAATACGACTCATACTCAAGATAAAATAAAAACAAGTAGGGTAAGGTCATGACATTCTTACCTTAATCTTATTAACATAATTTATGGCATGGTTGAACTCTACAGGCTGTGCTGGAGGCTGCTGGTGGTGGTGGTGATGGTGATGAGGAGGAGGGGGTTGAGGTTCACGGCTTGGGTGTTGAGGAGCAGTGTTGGTAGAGTGCTGGCCACTACCTAATCCACCAGTGGCAGTGTTGGCACCAGCACCAGCGTTACCACCGGCAGGGGTGCCGCTACCTACACCAATGCTACTAGTAACCTGACTGCCGCTCGATGCAATTACAGAACTGCTTGCAGGGCCACCACCTGCAACAGTTCCAGTGCCAGGGCCACCACCACCTCCTCCTCCTCCTCCCCCACCAGCACCACTGCCACTGATATTATGAACACCATGTGCACCAACGAGGTTTGGTCCCGTGTGTGGGGTTAAACAGCTACTCTGAAGAGTAGATCTGAAAGGAAAAATTCACAAATAACAGCTAGGTGGTAACAACCAAGAGACAAAATGAAATAAATGTTTTTCATGCCAACTTTCTTAAGCGTCATTCATGTGCTTCTACACATCAGGGCAAAAAATAGAGTCCATGTCTTAGAGTTTTCTATAGCCAATATCAGATTCTTGGCACATAATTGGCATATGGCTCTTTTCCAAAGTGTGAGCCATTTCCAATCTTTGCCTACCCTGTGCAGTCATGTAAAACTTGCAATAGTCTTGAGGGTTATTTCAATGAATGAACGAACGAACGAGAGTGTGAGCGAGTCTGTGTCAAATGCAACTATGCACTGATACAAATGTTGGCCTTAGCCTAAACCCTGAAGACGGGAAATTAATCAATTATGAACAAAAGCTATACACAAGCTTAAATGATCTCAACACACTAAATATGATATTATCCAGCGTGCTATAACTATTAGTGACTCACTACATAAAACAATGGCTACTGCTCAATAATAAAAGGTCTAGAAAAAAAAAAAACTAAAATTACAGCTAACCTTGGGGGTGGCTGATGATGAGGAGGTTTAACTGTTACGGATGGAGGCTGAGGTTGAGGAGGATGATGTGTGGTAGAAGTAATGTGGTGATGTACTCCCTGAGGAGTGTGCACCACTGTCGTCTGCTGACCAGGAACACTAACGCTAACCTGAAGGAAGAGAAGCGCAACAACTGTAATAGAAGTAAGAGAATATTGGTCATATGGTTTAAGGTTATGACATACAAGTGCATCTTGATGAAGCAAGCTTTATCCCAGCTGAAAGACAATATATTTTACAACTTAAAAATATTATTAAAAGGTTTTCTCTCTTCAATACATATTAATGAGAGAGAGAGAGAGAGAGATAAACTTAAGAGAGTCTTATAGAAAATGTTACAATTATATCTATATAAAATTCCTATCCAAGTTTTACAGACATAGCAATGATACTCGAGAGGATTTAATAATGTCAAGTGCTAATAGAATTTTTTTTTGAAGTCTCCCATCTGAATATGCACATCATTTAATATTTATCCTCCTGATACTTGAACTTGTTAAAAACTATATCAATCTTGTGTCACAGTGCCATGCTATAATTCATAAGAAATTAGCTAAAATAGTTGATGCACTGACAGGTATGTATGTATCTTTAAGAAACTTAACTTTTACACGACTACAAAATTTAGCGTATTCACAAAAACAATTCAATTCACTGTACTTTATCCTAAATACAGCTTCATAGGACAATTCATAAATGAAGTTGAGATCCACTGGAGTAAATGGTTTCCAATGTTTCATTATGAATATAGCACATGCATATACAAAGGTAGCTCCAAAGCTTTAAGAAACTCTTCGAGTTACGAAAGCCAAAGTTGCTGGTAGCGACTTAAATTTACAAGATATTGGTATTTATGTTCCATTAGTGCTTAAATTTGCTACACATAAAATTGAAAAACCAAATAATTTGTTGAAAGCTATGCAGAAAATCATAAATAAAGCTAGCAAAGTATAAAAAAAAACGCAGTTACATGATCAACATGAAAACAATATGGAACTAATAGTGGATAATATAAGGTGTATCCGAGTTTTCTCTTATAAAAGTCTTTATGCAACAACATGATCTCCATCAAAACCAGCCCGATTATTTTGTGATATACTTGAGATTTAAATCAATTATTCAATCTTCTCGTCTGATAATGATCAAGAATTAAAAGGCAAACCTGTTTGCCATCAATTAAGCTTATCCATGCCAATATAAAGTCCTTTGTGTGATGACTTTCAAAACCTATTGGTTAAAACATATGACATACGATAAATTTTCATATACTTAAATTTCTCATTATAATAACAATAATAAAATTGTCATAATATTCCCTGAATGTTGTAAGAAAAGAGGAAAATAGATATTCTATCCTGTGAAGAAGAAAGGATTCCATAGTAGTCATCCCCAAGTGCCTTAAATCAACTACAAAGGTTAGGAGAGTGAAGGGTTGGCCATCCCATCCTCCGTGAATTTAAAGTTTCCTCTTCTTAACACAAAACAGATGATAAAAAATGTGAAAAAGGGCAGGATGATTAAGCCCTGCTGCCTCTCTTTTTTTCAACTGTGACTTTCCTCCTGACATCAGAGGGATATGACATGTTGTTAAGAAGAGAAAATGAAGTTGGAAATAGTGCATATTCAGGGTATTACATCTTTTTTAAAAATGACATCTATACCTAGAGATGAGTGCACAACTATTACAAAAAACATTCAGACTTTAGATATAAAAGTTTTGACCTTAATGTCCTTGCTTCAAAGGTAAATCCCCCTCCCATTATCCATAGTGACTAGCAATTTGCAAGAACCTAGAGGAGGGTAAACAGGTTCAGTATATTCTGAGGGAGGGTCAACTTATTTGTAACATGTATCTTTGAACACTTAAATAATACTGTTCAAAGAGCTTTGTTCTGACTTGAGGTACAATCATGTCAAGTGCATAGTAAAGATAACAAGTAAGATCAAAGAGTAAGGGTCCTTCAGATTAAGAACCCACTCTGCTAATCTTACTCTTAATTTAACTTTTTTGAGAATTTCTAACACAACAGAATTCCATCAAAAGTTAATCTATAAGCTTGATAACAAGGTGACTGCAGAGCACTCAAGCAGAAACAAAACGAGGATGTATAACCTGTACAGCTCGTCATCTACGGTATTTTAAAACCTATATGTAAACAAGAAAGTCAACAAAAGAAACAAAAAACAAAAACACAAGTCTGCTAAACGCACAAAAATTGTTCTGTTGTCCATTTACATTTATAATAAAAAAAAGTTTATTGCAAGGAAAGCACCACATATTTCATCATCAGGTGTACAACACATTCAAAGGGGTTTCCAAAAATATCTTTCATTTTGGATTTGTATACTCTTTACAAAAGATGGAAACCTCTCCATTTGTACAAACTTAATTTGAATAAATGTGATTCAGTAACTTTAATATCACTGCTAGTGAATATAATAATATTATTAAATAAAAGAAAAAAAGGCAGGGATGTTCAGAACAACTGAGTATTATTCAATGAACATTTTAAAGATTGCATTGTATATAAAAAAAAATGTCAAACGGATGGAAACTAAGCACATACGGACTACCAATGATCTGTTGTTAATCCTAGTATTTCTAAAGCATGATAACTGAGGGATTAAAGATATAATTTTCGGGGCGAAAAAAAAAAAAAAAAACTGGTGTTCCAAGTGATTCCTCTATGGCCCTTTCTCAATAATGTCACAATTATGCATTTTATTCATTAACTCGGCTATTTCCATGTAAATTTAAATAAGTAAGTCAATAATGGGGAAGAATAAGCATCCATTTTTCTTTATGACCACAATTTTTTTTTTAAATTGAAACCATATAAACATTTTTAATTTATATATATATATATAGACTCTAAATAAATCATTCAAGAATTACTGTTATTATATATCGACTAAACAAATTGTTTTCAGCTTACATCTAATCGCAAATTTACAAATAATGGCAAAGAAACTCAGTAAGTTATTTACAATCATAAACACAAGAGATGAGTATTTCAAAATTCTCAAACCATTACCTTTTCAGAATATACTGGTGTACCAAATCAAAACTGGAATAAAGTTATTATACTTTCAAAGTTGAACTTATGTATAAGTAGTAAAGGACAATTTCGTAAGAGGATCATATGCCCACATACATTATCTAGCCTATGTATAGTGTGTATGGAGGTGAGAGTGGAATCTTGTCTCAATATTCCACAGCAAACATTCAGTGTTTATACTGGTGTTAAAAATCTAAATAAAAATATAAAAAAATAAACTTCCTAGTCACTACTACTGCCTACAAGAAGCATAAAAAGCACTGACGTGACAAACTATAATACAAAAAAAAAAAAAAAAAAAATTGAAATGGTGAATAACTAAATAAACTTGAAGTTAAACATATCGCTGGATGACTGAATAAACAATGATAATCATGATAATCATCATTATCAAAATAAAAAGGATTAACTATTAAACCTTCACCATCAAGAATAATCAATGATGAAAACCACAATCATCTTCAAAATGAGCAAGGATGATGATGATCATAATACTCATTGTTACTAAAGACAGACTAAGAGGTAGAGACAACAAGACAAAACATGTGCGTGCAAACCTTCACCTGCTCATTCCCTTGCACCTCAATTTTGTAGCCAGGAGGAAGGAAGGTGTTGAAGCCCACAATAAGTTCCGGATGACCACGGAAGAGCTGAGAGACCCTGGCTATGACTCCCGGCGTGTCTATCGACTGAGACTTGAACTCCTTCATGATGTCCAGAAAATCATTGTAGACTTGAGGTTGCTTACCAAACCTAAGTTTCACCTACAAAGGGAATACAGAAGTTATATTTCAAATATCCCTTCCATAATAAAAACAATCGCTACTCTTTTTCACTGCAAAAATCACTAGTAGACCTTTCTACTGATATCAAGTCATATTTATGAGACGACAGTGTGAGTGTTGAGCAGACCGTCATCTCTCTCTATATCCAAAAAAGCTTTTAATGATTGAACTCACCTAAGTCCTATTCGTGTATATATATTATATATATTAAAAAAAAAAAAAAAAAAGGCTCAAAATTCATCTGACAGACATATACACTTGAAGAAAAATACTTCCTCTTAACTCTTTTTGAAGGATATACAGGGGTCACTTAATATTTTACAGTACATGGTCCAAGAAGTTGTCTTCAAACTTTTCAGCTGTAAGAGCTTTCTCTATCCAAAACACATGCCGGTAATTCGCTTTGCAGACAGAGTATAAGACTTTGCAATGGACAATATTAGCCAGCCTAATGGCCACAACTGAAACGAAAACTTATATAACGTACAGTATCTGGAATTTATCATAAGGTGCCACTCCTTGTTGCATAATTTTTATTACCTTTCCATACTTCAATGAACCAGGTTACCAACCAATGGGTGACAAGTTCAATTCTCTGAGGAGGTTTGTTCATCTCACCACCAGTCTCTTGGGGAAAAGACGAGAGCAGTAGCATCCCTCGTGTAGTAACGATTGTAAAATCAAAAAGGTGAAAGGGTATTTCATTCAATATGTGAGGTCTTTAGCAAAACATCATATTCTTGATCTTGGATATAAAAAAAAAAGTAAAATTCCCCTACCTACAGTTCTAACGGATATAAGAGCTGAGAAAAGGAATGTCAGCAAGCCTCCTCTTATCTTTTACATGTTAAAAGCACGAGGCACGGAAAACTTTAAACTTCACGTTACTCAATAGCAAAAATCCCAGAGTGCCAAATTCGAACTCAAAAATCCTTCTATTTAGACCATCAAAGACACTGATCTAAAAGCCAAATGCTTTAAAAAATCTCTTGCTCACATCACTCCACTGCACAGTTATCAATACATTTCAACTCCTACTAAGATCAAATTCAGTGATAGTACAAGCCTGTTAAAAGAATCACAATAACACAAACAAAAAAGAAAATATAAAACACACTGCCTCTCCCAAACCTTTCCAAGCTTACCTGATCTAAATATGAGAGAGCATCTTCCACTTTCAACCTTTGGAACTGGCCAGAGCCCTGGGTTGCCCCGGCAGCAGCTGCAGCAACTGCAGCAGCTGTCTGATGCACCACATTCCCACTGCCAACTCCAGAAACCTGAGGCAAACAAGTTTAAGCATAATAAAACTTTGGCAATGCTAGACTCAAAAAATACTTTTCTCTATGCTTTGCTCAGTAATCTATAGGCTTATATGTAATATATTTTACGTGACATAAATGGTGTTGATTTCTTTAAATAGAGTTACATGTAAAGTTGAAGTCATTAATGCTAAATAAATATATTCAACACATGATGAAAACTCTGCGTGTGTGTGTGTAATATACATATATTGTATATATATATATATATATATATATAATATATATTATATATATATATATATATATATATATATATATATATATATATATATATATATATATATATATATATATATATATATATATAGAGGTTAATTACTTTTCCTTAGTTTAAAAAATTTGCACATTGTATTCAAGAGAAATTAGCTTTTTAAATGTATAACAATTGCAATTTAATTCGAATTTGCTAACATTCGAGGCAACATATTTGATACAAAAAGCAAACCACAGTTTTTACTATATCAAATAAAACATTCCAGAAATATGAATACAATAGTACAACACATGCACAAAACAATAGAGGATATGCATGCAATAATGTTAACAAGAGGGAACTCTACAGTAAGAAGTAAATGCATCCCTGTTAAAAGAAGAAATTGTACAGGAAAAAAAAAATGTATCCCTTAGATTACCACAAGCTAGAAAATTATATAGCTCCCTACGACCTAAACTATAGTACACTACACTTAAGTTATTGAAATCCACAGCTTAATATCAATATAAAACACTGAAAAACCTCACTGGAAAAAAAACAAAAACAATTTACCTCCCTAAGTCAACATCAATTTTGAAAAAGGAGTGCAAAACTATTGTTCATTCTCTAGAATCTAAAATACACCATATCAAAATGCTCTTCTTGTGAAGAGCTTTATAAATATCCTCTTCAATACACTGTATCTAACAAAATACGTGCAAAAACTTCCAAAAGCTCAAGACTGCACATCATTGTCGGAATAAAGTTATCTAAAACATAATCAAGAAAACTATGCTGAAATTTTGCTCTATCTCTCTTTTCAAGGTTCTTCTCTCATTCTTCATACATATACTATGTGCAATGAAAGTTTTCTTTTATTCGTATATATGATAATTATACATAAAATACATCTCATCAATTATCCTCCAAAGGGAATATCTTAATTGCAGCAAACTGACAGGTGAGCATTTCATAAGGATATTTGCTAGCAGAATGGCATATATGATACGGATTCAGTACCTCTCAAATGCCTTGACAAATGGGGAGACAGAGAAGATACAACCTTAAAGAGAATAAGAACAAAAAATACAAAAGTAAATGTTCAGTATTTTATTGGTTAATAATCTACCTATGCCTGCTCTCCACGATATTCATTCTGGTGATCCAAATCAAATCAGTTTCAGTACACAAGTTCACCATCTACCAATATTTAAAATAAAATGCAGTGCAATATATGGAGTGCAATCAGAATCTACACAGAAAGTATGAAAGTGAACTACTATACAACTGCAAGTGCAAGATACAGGGCCATATAAATGGAAGTTTACATAAAACATAGAAAATGGTGCAAGAGTGGTATAAGACAACAGAAATGTACAACATTCAAAATATTGACAATAAGAAGAGCTTCCTATGCCCAAAAACTGAAAGAACACCAGTAGTGTTTAAATATTTTGCATCATGGCAAAGAACTAAAAGGACAAGGATATAGCTTCCAAGGGTCATATGTATGCCCTAAAACCTGTAAATGTATTATTCTGTCTAAACACATGCAGTAAACAGAGATGATTTACATAAGCTGGGAGCATCAAACTTTCCTTAAAGATGCTATCATGAATAAATATATTAAAAAATCGAAATTCATACTCAGGGCAACATATGACGAATGCCTGAAAACTATAGCTTTGCAAATAAAGGAACAAGCGTAGAATTTCAACATCAACAAAAGAAAGACTTTTCTGGGACATCTGCAAGAGCATACCTTATGGCGCACTTGGGAATGGGCACTCACATGCTGGAGGAGAGACGGGGGTGGGCCTACGCCACCAGGGGCCACCAACCCACCCGTTCCACCTACAGCACGTCCCTCCACCACGCCCGCCAGCCCTCCGCCCTACCACAACAATCTCAGTGTCACATGCAACCATCATTCAAACTTATCACTATATATAAAATAAGGTGCTTTCCAAAAATTGGTTTGGATTTAAAAAACATTCCATTATATATCAACACAAAATTATCATACTGCACCATTAACAGTAAAAGTTTTGTCAATGAAGAGATTACAAATATGCAAAGATATTCTCTACTATTGTGAGTACTTTCTGATATGTTTAAAGCTATAAATTATCAAAGCCCATTAATATCATATCCTAGTAACTGAAAATCAGACAATGGTTAGTGTCAATTCATCACTTTAATAAGTGCGAGATAAAAAGTTTAACTTGATATGGAGACATCACACGATTTGTTTAGACTTTTATATCATACAAATATCATTTTGAACTATTTTACAATCAGAAAAAATCTCTGGAGATCATATAAAAAACTGCTGTGAAAAGCTTAAATTAAATAAAGCCAACAAAATACAATATAAACAACAGTTTATTTCAATGTACAATATGTGCCAATCACATAAACCGATGATTATAAAACAAGTTGCAAAACGAAGTTTTAAACGCTGAATATTCTCTATCAATATTTGCTCATTGCAATAAAAAGTCTACGATGATTTACACTACATATCATGTTCTTTAATATATATACAGTAGAAATGTTCAACACCCATTAAATGTCTCCATCATTTGAGAGTCATCACAGCTAGATCAACATTTATGGTCAATAACTGAAAGTAACACAATTACTGACCATAAATAAAACCAGCTACTAGTAATGCTACCAAGGAATCACATATGTACATAAACTTAAGAGCCAATATATGTCTTAAATAGTAAGGAAACTCATTAAAACCATATTTGGAAAAATGGACCTACCATATTTCAGGTCCTAACCTAAGCCATTCTGGAGTCACAACGGACGTAGAAGAAAAGATATTCCTATATTTACTAATAACACCCGTAAATAACAAAACACCAAATAAACTGTCAACCGATTCTCTTTCCACCATAACAAATATCACATCTCTTTACTCTCCAGTATCGTTACATAACACACAAAGGACAACTATCAAATGCAGAAATGTGCTCATATCTAATATCTTGAAACTTGAAGAAAATACCTTTTTACTGAGGTCAGCAATCGAGCCAAACGAAGAATTTGATCAATTAACCACGTGTTTTAATTTAGTAACAACACTGAAACCCTAATACAGTACAGCAAATGGTTTTAGGACGTCACCTGACAATCTAACTCACATGTTGCATAATTTCTAAGGTTTCAATGATAATCAAGCTTAGTAAAACAGCACTCTCAACCATTAACTAAAGTCAAAGATGCCGCTTTAAGTATTAGTGGCACTGAGAAAACACCACAAAAACAAGACTTTTTGCTCCTACTCTCTTTCCATATTGTGGAAGGGTCGCAAAATTTACACAAATATACAGTATTTGAACACTTCTCAGAGTATAATCGTAAGAATATTGTTTGTCAAGTCGGACTTTATTTAACAGGGTAACAGACAAGAGTAATAAATGCATTTTCATTTACCACCTGGCTACTTATTGGGATAATTAGCCATAAATTACTTATATACAAATATCTTTATCCATTCACAAATAACTAACCCTATAAATCAAGCCATCAACAAAGTACACTTAACCTGAAGAGCTGCATATCAACTGGCCAGTTAAGCCAGAAAAACTATTTATTTCCATGATTTCCAATCAAAAACCTCTTTTGGTATAATCATGCAGCAATTGAGACTAAGCCTACAATGTTAAAGATTTATTGGCCAATTTTTCTTACTAGCATTCTCTTAAAAAAAAAATCACTAATTCATCAAAGCTTTCAATATTAAATCAAAGATCTGATGGCCTACATACCTGTGGTGGAGGCCCAGACGACAAATTAGCGGTAAATGCTGGAACGGTGTGATGAACCCCTGTATGCATTTCGACCTTTCCACCACCATAACCTGCCGATAAGACAGAATAAGCTTAGGCTGCACAGAGCTTTCAAAAAAAGTAATACAGTGGTAATAACCATTTTCCACCAGTACATCACGAAAATATGGTATACAAAACTAAAAACCCTGCAAACATAATTTAGTTGAAAGATCTGATATGCCATATCTGACAGCTTATCAATTATAAAAGTAGTTTTGGAGCTTTTGGATCTCAAATGGTCAGCTCTTGTGACATGCAGGGTATACAGGCGTGGAATTCTTTCACCCCTACCATCAAAGCCTTACTATCTCTAATCCCTTGCCACACTTATGGCCGTGCTTAGCTCAGCAAGGTATGGAATATCATTTGGAAGCAAATGAAATTTCAACTGTGCAATATTAATTAGGTAATAACGTATACCTGCTTGTGGTGTAGTATTATGAGTTGGATGGTCCAGAGGTGTAGATGCACCTCCCACCCCCTGCGCTGCGGTTGTTGCTGGCACAGGCACCACTCCAGGAACAGGCGCCCCTGTACCAGCAGCTACTATAGGAGCTGTGATAGGAGTATTTGACTGGTTAGGGCGCACTCCAAGTTGAGTAAGGCTGGGTGCCCTAATGAAATTACCAGGGCCCCCACCGACCCCTCCAGGGCCACCAGAAACTCCCTGGCCAATGCCCCCACCAACGCCCCCGGAACCTGACACAGCCTCTCCCCGACCAGATAGATCATCAACACGACGTCTCATCACGCACTACATTACACCTGAAAAAAACAATAAAAAACGTATATTAGCATATACCATCAACACGTCTCATCATGCATATTACATTAAACCTGAAAACACACACACACACACACACATATATATATATATATATATATATATATATATATATATATATATATATATATATATATACTAAATTGCTCTCCCTAGGGAAAGACTATGAACAATAACGTATAATAAAAGGAGTAGTAATGAACTGTTGAATCAACATTCGCCAAATTCAAGTACAATTTTCTACCTTCAACAATATTTTTATTCAGCAAAACCTAAAAGGGGGTTATTTTGCTATTAAATCTGTATCTTCCTAGGGAAGTATTGGCATGATGATGGCAACAATCACCTGCATATTAGTGCCACTTCCGGTTATCAAAGTGTCATAAATCTACTTCCTAACCTAGTAGATAACAAGCTTAAGTAGCACCTACAAACTCATTTCATTCATTATTTCAATTTTAGTGAAGAGGTCATATATGAAGAAATAAACTGAGAAAATAAATAAACAAATAATACTTTTTCTCATGAAAAATAATGTTCTTAACTTTTGCAATTCGACAAGATGCTGAGGAAAACTATTGAAAAGCACATTAAATTGAGCAAATACATAAACATAAGGAAAAATGAATGGCATATTGTGCGGCTTAATGGTTTAATATATATATATATATATATATATATATATATATATATATATATATATATTATATATATATATATATATATATATATATATATATATATTGTAAAAAATATCATCAGAATCCATCACATGATTTCCATACTGCAAGAACACAGCAAATACTTATTCCACAAAGGAAATAGAGAAAAAGCAACTGAGCTATTAATAGATGAGGTTTTCTTAATCCATACAATCTTGTATTCTCGATGACGAATAGGGTAATACAACGTATCCTCATATTACTTAAGCTGTGTAAGTGTGTTCTGATAAAATATGTTCATGGGTCAAAGCCTGGAGTTATGTTGATTTTTGTGGACCTCTCGACTGATGAAGAAGAAAATGTACTATAAGCGCAGCAAAATGAGCAGATATAATAGTGACTAAATTCAGACGGGGAGTGTGAGGGAAAAATAGGCAAGAAGTGTGGAACAAGGCCAGAGGAGCGACAAAAGTAAAGTGTTGGAGGGGTGGTGGTGTAACACTGGCAATAGTGGAGGGAAGTGTGTCTATCGGTCAGCTGCTCCGTGGCTCGCTGCTGCATCAGCACTAAGCTCCAATCTGCCACATTAAAATTCCACAATACCACTTAAAGTAAAACTGCCAAAGAATAACACCATTTAACAAGCTACGACATCTTTACTGTGGGTAGCTGCATAACATCCCTTAAAGATCACCCACTCGGCTGAAGGAAGCAGACGGCCGATTTCAAGGGCGCCCTTTGCAAAGGCAGGCAATACAACAATCCCAATGAAGCTGACTCAGGTCAGAAAGACGACATCTCTTTCAATAATAGTTTCACTTACGTGTTCGATATGTCATAGAAGTCATATCATGAAAGAGAGAGATGATACTCTAGAGACCTCCACATGGTACTCCCTGCTTGGAAACGACGCAAAATATATTTAAAAGCATAGCAGCAAGTGCAGTGAAACGAAACCTGGACGAAGGTTATGGAAAACGTTGGTTTGGGGAGTTTTCGGGGATGGGTGCTGTACGGTGATAGGGGAGGAGGTTAGCAATGGAGAGGAGGAGGGTAATTTTAGGGGGCTGTGTCGTCAAAGACAGAGGCAGTGGCGCGCTCTCGTCCCAAGCTACTCTCTTCTCACTCCCACCCGCTCTCGCAACTCCGCCATCACAACAATAATGTGACTCGTCCCAAGCCCTTCTCGCATAACCCTCACATGCCGCTGCTCTCCTCCCAAGCCCTTCTCTTCCACTCATAAGATACCAGATCATACATGACCTCTATTAATAATCTAAAATTGACATGCAAAAGCAATATAGAGTTCTTATCGTCATACAATATAGAAAATCTTATTAATATATCAAATATGAAATAGTTTACAATAGGGGCAGGATTACTTATTAATACTGTTTAAAACACAAACCGGCAACTCACTGGCCCCACAAGGCAATTCAACATCGGCACGACTCAACCTGCCAGATCAGAGCGAACAGTGAATTGAGAGGGTTGGGTGTAGCAATGTTCCAATAGCAGTAAAGCTGCTTCTGCTTGAGTAAATCTATATTTTTATAATTCCTGTTTAATTAGATTGCACATGCATTGCAGAGATGGATTTCGAGTGTGTATAAGGGATTATACAATGCAGTGAAGTGCGTAAGACATAGAAGATAGTTTCAGTGTATTTGTTCGATGGAGGTGGGTCGTCCGTCGTAGGCTGCTGCCAGAGCTCCTGATAATGGTGTTATGGTGGTGGTGATAGCTAGACACTCCGACCCCGTTAATACCACCTCTCATCGCCGCCGCCACCACAATAACCTTCTGTAACTAAACCCCCCCTTACTCCATATCTGTTCCCCCAACAACCATCCTACCATCTCTTCAACCAAAGCACTCCCCTCCCCTCAATAATTCATATTAAGGAAAACTTCTCAATAAATACAGCGTCCCTAAAATGCAACAATTATGCGAAAACTCACCTAGGAATGAGGGTCATTCACCCCCCCTCCCAGTTGTAGAGTATTACAGGAACTACGAGTAAGAAAAGGAGGAATCATCACTTACCAACTCTGATCTATGCCCCCAAACAATTAAATTAACGAAGTATATATATGATGCCTTATGCAACCAGTAATAAAGTTTTCCTGACCTTTTATTTGTAAATCCGATTTTGCCTTTTTTTTAAAACCCAATTCTGTGCGCCGGTACAACACACATCTGAAAAATTCTGGAAATGTCACTGGGATTTGCTTGTGCCATACCAAGATTAATGAATGCCTAGTATTAAAACTTGCCGGTGTAGGGAAATTAAAAAAAAAAATAAACTACAGGAATCCCCAAGTGTTTCCAAACCACAATTGTTAGTTCTTTTGTTGGCTACTGGAATAAAGGGTAGAAACCAGATCAATGTTCGCGTCCAAAATTTAAATGTTAAAAGGTAAAAGAGTATTTTGAGAGTACATGATATTGCAAAAGAAAAAATTGGTCTTCGTTCTAAAATCACGCACGTTACCGAACTGTCACAAATTTACCAAGTGGGCTGTTTCTTCAAGCAAGCAAACGATCTTAAAAAAAATGCGACAGGCACAGGAATCAGTTGTGTGAGTTTGCTTCAGCTTCTCTTCCCTTGGCAACACCCCCCCCCCTAAAACTTCTAGGGGCTCAGCCAAGGTGACCACCACTAAGCACTATTCCTCATCCTACCCCTCCTCCTATTCCATCACCTTCCTTTCCTCCTACTGCAAATGCAGCTGTTGCTTCTTTCTCCTCCAACTTCGACTTTCGATGAACGGCGAGTAATTCATCATATTTCTCTGCTATCGAGATAATTAGCCACAAAATTATCATACAGCATATACTCATATTTTATGGGATGGTTTATTATCAGTTATTTTAATTGATGTTCAGTGTTTAGTTAATGGTGTAATATATATTTTACACAACTTTGATTAAGGCCGCTTTCACACCAAAGTGGTACGTGGCATGCCACGCGCGACGCGCCACTTTGGTGTGAATGCGGCCTAACGCGTTTTCAGCTTCATTAAACATTAAAATAGGCAGCGGCAGAAAATACTTTAAAATGTAAAATACTACAGACGACAAACTTCAAATTACTACACAGTACCTACGTTTAAAACAATTACATTCTCTCTCTCTCTCTCTCTCGAGGCCATGCGGATCTATCACGTACTAATAATTATAATACTAATAATAATCGAATTGTTCACATTGCAACTGCAAATGTACAGGGTATGTGGCAAAATGTTAAATGATTACACTTTTCAAGTATGACCTGATATGTGATATATATGCAAGGTTGTGTGTGTATGTGGCCCCCGCGAAAAAAAATGATCAATTATGTAGCACGGGCACATCTCTCAAAAATTTTGCAGACGGTCGTACGACCTGGTGCTTGGAAAATAAAATCAGACATTATCATTATGCTAAACCATTATTGCTATATATGCGTATGTATTACTAAAAATAATTTTCCCTATTACGACTCTTCGGGAAATTTTAAACATTTGACACTATTACTAGCACCAACACCCACACACACACACACATATATATATATATATATATATATATATATATATATATATATATATATATATATATATATATATATATATATATATATATATATATATCGTCTGTTTCCCTGAATACTACTGACAAATATGTTTGTGCTTCAAATCCAGATGAAGGGATGAGTGTTTTATAATATAAATCAATACACAACTACTACAATTACACGTTCTCTTATGCCATAAGAGATAATCAAACGTCCATGTTGTGAATCATCTTAAACCTAACAAGATCATATCTTTTAGAAAAATGTAAGAAGGGGTTCCAAAACGTTAGAAGTTATAAAGAGAGGAATTAGTCAATGCATTATTTCCGTAACACTGTGGACTGTACCTTGTCTCAATATAAATATAAAACAAATATGCTTTGTATTTCATGTTTGGATAGAAATTATAACGTGAATCCTCTTTCGCTGCATTCTAGACGTACTTGTGAGTACGTTCGCCCAGATCTCGCATAGAATGAACTGTATAAAATAAGAGTTGGCGGAACAGGCCAAATAGTAAGTAGAAGGGGAGCTGATTCACACATGGTTTGGTAAGGTGCCAGAAAGAGAGAGAGAGTTGAGGGAGTGACTGTGGGGGAGAGGTTGAAATGAAATCGGGAGGGGGGGGGAGATGTAATACACCTTCCTCGGAAATTATCGCAAAAATTTTATCTTACAGAAAGTTGGCAGAATCTATCACTGGATGCTTAAAATAGACCAAACTCATATTAACTTCACGTAACAGTGAATATCCACAATTCCTCCCCCTCCCCCCATAACAGAGTAATGGGAAACATTACTGAAAGCGTGTTTCAAAGTAGCAAAACGAACAAGTGAGCGAGTTACGTCACACCCAAAAGAGTAAGGTGATGGAGAGAGAGAGAGAGAGAATGGCTTAACTAGGGGTAAGCTTTTAAAGAGCAGTTCTCATGAATAGCAGTTTAAAAGGCTAACTCAACGTGAACCACAAGCGCCTACACAATGGCCCAATTTCTTAAACAGTGTTAACCTAGGATACCATATTGTTAGTTAGCTAGACACAAATGGATTTCATAAACGCATCTGACGCGGTTCCGTATACGGCTAGGATCCCCCCATGGGGGAATCCTAGCCATTCACAGAACCGCGTCAGATGCGTTTATGAATCCATTTGTGTAGTTAACTAACAATATGGTATCCTAGGTTTACACTGTGTCCCATGGGGGGATCCTAGCCATACACAACCGTGTCAGGTGTGTTTATGAAATCCATTTGTGTCTAGCTAACTAACAATATGGTATCCTAGGTTTACACTGTTAAAGAAATCGGGCCAATAAGTGAAGCTATAAAGTAGACACAGCCACAGATCTACCGAATCAGCTGTTATAAATTCTGCTGGTTTTGAGTTCTATTTGCCTGGCCAGGGATATTATATATGGCATATGGAAACACCTACAATTAAAAACTAAAGACCCCTCACGAAGTAAAAACAACACACATCAGGATATATATCTACCTATATAAGAATAATAATAATATAATACTAATAATACTTCAGTACCTCCACTAAGAAATATATAATCTGTTTTTTCTGGTAATCCCAACATCAGCTATCACGAGATAAGACCTCTTGAAGTACTGACTGCTTGTCTTAGACACAGTCCTGTAAGTGCAGTCATCGAGTTTTAAAGCAAATGATATCAAACATGAGGGAAAGAAATAGACATCAAATTGTAATTCATTACAAGTTCTGTATTTGTACGACAAATCTCTTACCAAGGAGACCTATATCTGTGTTCTAACTAGTAAATGAGGCGAAAATAACTTTTGGTCAATGCCTAATACTCATGATAGAGATCTTGTAATTTTTTTAACATGGAATAAAAGTTAAAGAAACTATAATAATAAAGCAGATGAGAGTACACAGGAAAAAAAATATGACGACATTATGAAGTTGAGCACTGACGATTCTCAAGTATAAAGATACGTTTTGCTCGGTGCGATTATCGCTCAACGATGATCGTTCATGGCTCAACGATGATCGTCAAACGATTGTCTAGAGCACTAATACTTTGTTTTTGAATGGGGCTGTTTTGCTTCGAGCGACTGTCGCTCGAAGCAAAACAGCCCCATTCAAAAACAAAGTATTAGTGCTCTAGACAATCGTTTGACGATCATCGCTGTGCCATGAACGATTATCGCTGAGAGATAATCGCACCGAGCAAGGCGTACCTAACATACACTCTTGACTTAGCTTGCCGAGGGAGTAACTAAGCCGGTGCATTGGCACTTCCGAATGGATTCCTCGCTTTTGGAGTCAGAACTTCATCTCATTACATGAACAAAATACACGCAAGTTTGGTTCAAATATGGATACATTCGCTTCCATCACAACTTCTTTATCCAAGGATATAAGTACCAAATTTTAGTGTACTGCTGAAGACTTTTAAAAGTGTGCTCACAGTCCACAAGGTACTTGAAAGGAAGATTACTTGCGCTGTTGATGTGTGTTCCGATTTTACGTCACGGAGTCCTTTTTCTACCAAGGGCTAGGACGGTTGCCTTCAAGCGAAGGACTTGCTTTGGCAGATCAAATTTGTCATTAGTATTTTCCAAGTTCTCTCTATTTAGGTTTATATATAAACAAAAAATGTACACAAGGAACATTAAGAGACGCATGACACCAAAATATACATTAGGAGGTCTCTAATTTTCAAGTATTCTAATGCATAATTTATTCCCAAAAATAAAATTTGAAACGTTTGCTGCTTATAGAGTATATATAAAATTAAACAAAAATGAAAACATATCCCGTCAAACGTTCTTATGACAAATCAAGTTTTCATATAAATTTTTAAGGTAAAAACACTACAGTATTGAATCACTTCCCAGACGTTTTGAACATTCTCTCTCTCTCTCTCTAACAACTGCGCAATATTGTACAAGGTCACTCATACAAAAAGTTTAAAAAAAATAAAGCAAAATGAGAGACGTGACGATTACCAGAACTCTGCTGCACATTCCTCAAAAATTTTTCTTTTATCTAGTGTCATTTAATGGAGACTATTAGGATCATCAGCGGCTAGATTCTAGTGTAAACGTTTCCTATGACAGTTGCAACACAGGACACATTGAAAAACGTTCGTAACGTCACGCCTTCTGACACTCACACTGAATACGTTGATAAAACGTTCGTATCCTCACTGTGGCGAGCTTGAAGAGTGCCAAATATCATTCTTTAGCTCCCCTCCCCCCCAGGCTTCCTCTAGGGTGCGGGGGTGAGTTCTAGCGACCGGCCACCATCATCAACAACATTAACTTGAAGGTTGGCCTGATGTTCAAGCACAACCCAAACATTGAAATGTTATTCCATACATTATTTCAGCAGTGATAATTTCAGAATGAATTTTTAAAGAAAATTTTAATAATTTCACGTGCGTATAAAAGTCATCATCATCATGGCTAGTACAGTGGTAACGCGCTGGCCTCGCATTCACGAGGACGAAAGATCGGTTCCCGTCCAAGACCGAGAGTTTAAGCTGTTTACTAGCAGGAACTGCTGTGGTTGGACACCACAGTGGGGGGTTGGGGCTTGCCCCGGCTGACGAATACCCATTGTATAATGAAATGGAAAGTTTATTACATAGACATTCAGGAAGCAAAGGCCAAGGATAATTAAAGATTGCCTCTCCCTACTAGAGGTAGTTTTATTGAGTTAAATAAACTATTTTTATCACTAATTGCCGCAACTTGCGAGACCAAAACGGTCTGCCCTTAATTCAGGTCAACAGCTCAAGACACATCAAGGTATACTATTTTCCTATTCCAGTTGAGATCATAAGTCAATACGCACAAACATACGCATACAAAGTGTAAATGATTAAGGTCGCAAAGAGAGAGAGAGAGAGACTGCAGACATAAAATATTGTTCAATAAGTAGGGGGGGGGGGCAACAAAGGAAGGGAATGGATGTGGGGAAGGGAATTCCTCAGTAATACCCCTAAAAAAAATAGGAGAGAGACGGAGGGGTACAGCAATATGGTGATGGTAGAGGCGGGTCGCCTGTGCGAGGGGGCGGGGTAGCAAGTCGGCGATAGTAGATAGGAGGAGGGGAGTCGGTGAAGGTGAATTTTACTACTACGCCGTACGCTCAAGCCAAAAGCTTTCATTATGAACGTACTGAGAGAGCACAACCTCCTTGTTTCTCCACGCTGCTACGCACGATGGCTGCAGAAGCAGCAGCGCTTTCACCTGTCGGACACCATTTCCTTTCTCTTCTGAGAAAAAAACAAAAAATCAGGCGATCTGAAGCACCGAAGAAAGTGTGTGTGTGTGTGTGTGTGTGTGACCTAAATAATGAGAGAGCTCTATTCCTACTAAATATAAACCATGGAATCATCTCGACCAAACTAAGAAAAAAAAATCAAAAGTCTTGAAGTGATATTAAGGACGCTTCCGTTCACTGCGAGATATTCATTCCCACATTGTAAAACATCAAGAACCGCTTCCAATTGCCTGGATTATTTGGGTTGGAACAGTTATAACGAAACACAAAGAGTTATCATATTCGGAAATATCTCCACCTCTCTTGACAAGGAGAGGAAAATAAGTCGTTTTTACATTTTCTTAGAAACGCCAAGCATACAAAATGTAACAATGATCTATTTCATAAGTTACACGGACAGCTTTGTTGTTAATGGCTTCAGAGTGAGGGAGTCAAGCGGGAATCGGATGACTTCCAAACGTCAAATGGGCAAGGCAATGAAGAGCTTCTACACATACCTTCCATTTACAGTTGTTACAAGTCTCAAAAGGTTTCCACGGATAATAATATTAATAATAATAATATCTCGAATAAAGAACAATAAGGCCATAGTTAACAAAAGCAGTAACCACGAAAATAAGTATCAAACGGTAAATGCCGCCTGACTTCAACGGAATCACTTAAACAGAATTCAGAGAGAGAGAGTGAGTCAATTTCTTAGTCATAAATGCTAAATCAAAATTATTATTAAAATATTCTTGCAATGCTCATGTCAGGATTATATCCTTTCCACGAGACGAATAGATAGGATAGGAAGGCTACATCAGCCAAGATTCAACCAACGAGCAGAAGAGAATAAAGTCACCCCCCCCCCCTTAGTAGTATATAAAGGAAGGGGGAGGGGCATACGTTGCTATGGTAACCTGGCCACGCATCAACAAACCACTAAAAGAGTAGCAGGGTTTCCAAGCTTTCCTTTTTGAGAGGGAAAAAGCCTCGTTACGATCTCTATGATACCTCTTCCCCTATAAAGCTTCTTATACCAAAGCCAAAACAAAAAATGGACACAAACACGCTGAAAAGAAAGTATCTTGACATATGTCGAAAACAGAAAAAGGGCAAATAGTTTTATGCTTCTAAACAGCGTATGTACAAAGATAATTAGTGATTAAAAGGAAACGTTCTCCTACAAGTTAGCATTTTGAAAGGGGTCATTTTAAGGTCACTGCCTATTATTAATGACACCCGTCGCAGGGTGGGTAACAAGGATATCGAACTTTAACTCCCAAACTTGTAATGCATCTGGTTTGTATCCACCCCTACACGCACGGGGACTTATTATTATTAATTATTATTATTATTAATTACTAATTACATTAACTGTTATATTGAGCGACTAATTATTATTATTTTACATTACCTTTGAATAATCGCTCAAATTTCTTCTTGACATTTATTATTACAAAAATGGAAATAAACGTTTGTTTGTCTTAGCTCAATTACTTGTTCAACAACTTCCGATTACATATCAAAACGTTTTTCTCTACTTCAGGTCCAATATGAACAACTATTTCTCTTTAACTTCTCAGAATATCTGTATCAATGTAGGTAGAGATGATTATCTCTATCTACAGCTTTTTTCCCCATGTTTAAGGTTCCCCCCCCCCCCTTGCAATCCTACGGGAAACCAGTACTTGGTCTGAGTTTACAGGATGTACAACACTACAGACCACATATGCCTCACGTAATGACCTGTGCTCCAGCCGCCACTGGGGAGAGCAAGCGAGGTCAACTTGGTGCCGTTCCTAAGCTCTAAGTGATGGAGAGGGATGCCACAAGAAAGTCATCCAGCCGTAATCCATTGAGAAAACCCCAAGTACTGGCTTCCCGTAGGGAAGCCAGTACTTAGGGTTTTCTCAATGGATTACGGCTGGATGACTTTCTTGTGGCATCCCTCTCCATGACTTCGAGCTTAGGAACGGCACCAAGTTGACCTCGCTTGCTCCCCCCAGTGATTAACTGTCAAATACACTAATTACACACACACACACGCACATACATACACACACACACATATATATATATATATATATATATATATATATATATATATATATATATATATATATATATATATATATATATATATATATATATAACTTAAAATCGAACTTATATTAAAAATTACCCGGTGCAAAGTTCCTTTCTCAAATACTCATCTAATATCAAAATAGCCATTTTACAGAGTAATATACACATAAAGGTTGTGCAATATTGCAGTGAACGAAGAGAGAGAGAGAGAGAGAGAGAGAGAGAGAGAGAGAGAGAGAGAGAGAGAGATTGATTAACACGTGAGCCACGACTACTAAGCAAGGTCACAGGCATATTGATCTTAGGAACTTTCATGAGAACAGATATTATTAATCTCTGCCTACCAAAGACCAATATTTGTATAGTATGACGTACACAGTCCCCAAACATTTGGGGGGGGGGGGCACCGGCGATTTAAAAGGTCCATACTTGCAAAGATGAAGATATGACCGCTCTATTATCCTCCCTGAACTGTTTAGGCATCAACGAACTAAAAATAAAAAGCCTTAATTTGATTACGCCTTATAATGAACTAAAAAGCCTTAAATTTGACTATATTGCGCCTATTAACGAACTAACAAGCCTCAATCTGATTACATTATGCCTGATAATGAACTAAAAAGCCTTAATTTTATTACATTACACCTAATAATGAACTAAAAAGCTTTAATTTTATTACATTACGCCTAATAATGAACTAAAAAGCCTTAACTTATTTAGCCTGATTTTATTAAGCCTTGAAAACATGAACGAAAATCATTAACATGATTCTTTTAAGCCTTAAAACTTGAACTAAAGCATACACCTGATAATATTAAGCATTAACTTTGAACTAAAAGAATTATTCTGATAACATGAAGCCTTAAACCGGACATAAAAAAAATTAATCAAATAATAATGAGCCATAGATCTGAACTACAAGAATTAACCTGATAAAAGTAGGAGTTAAACTTGAACTAAATGAATTAACCTTATAACAGTGAGAGTTGAACTTGAACTAAAAGCCTTAACCTGATTAGAGCAAGCCTTAAACAAGAGTTAAAGCTTAACCTGAAAACCTGGCCTAAAAGATGAAACCTATCTGACATCATCCTTTAACCTTACGGAACGTTTCAAGACAAAAACTCTAGGCTATAACAAAAACCTTATTTATATATACCCAACACATGACGCAATACGAAAACAATTAAAAACTTCATTTTACATTACACATATATATATATATATATATATATATATATATATATATATATATATATATATATATATATATATATATATATATATATATAGTAAAAATCACTCACGACCACGCGGAGTACGATATATCTACCACGCAAATAGTTGGCAAGACAAGCACGAAACACACAAAAACACAAACGATGTTAACTACAACTATCCAAAAATATTTTTTTTCTCAAGTTAAATGGTACTCTGTGTGTTTCAATATAAAAAGGAAGCTTGAAAAAAAAAGCGAATCTGACTTCCACAATTATGAACAGAGTGCCAATAAAGGAGAAGATTTATAAAACGTTTCTCATATTACAAACGTATGAAGGAGACGTTATTTTTTTTTTTTAACATGGAAACTCGTGTGTTGCAAATCGTTTCCATTATGACCATGTGACCTTAGCAGCAATATGCTGTTTATATCTGCCTCATCAATTTGGAAGAAAAACACATTTACTCAATTCTTTCTTTCTTTAGAAAAGGATAGGACTTATAATCATCATGAGAAAAAACCTTTCCACGTGGCACACAAATGTTTCCTTTTTGAAAGTAAACAATACAATGACAAAACTAGAGATAATATAGAGATTATGAATAGTTATGTGAAAAGATATGACAATATACAATTATCGAGTGCTAATTAAGACTTGTTTCACGTCTTTCCCGGTGTCATTCTCTTTTCAGAGGAATCAAAGAGTATCTAGCTATGCACGAGGTCAATTGTTGAACACACTAAACACCTTGTCTCTTCGGATGGGTTGAACTTCCACTTTTGCAAAGTACTTACATTTAATATGTAACTAAAACATAACCAAAAAAAAAACTCATTTTTTCCTTACTCTATATATAAAGTCCTACTCTTGCCATATCTAACTAACCAGCCTTCTTCCTTTACTACATTCCCTACCGTATAATAGCAATCATAGCCATGGTCCAAGAAGAAAATACAGCCCCACTACTCCATTTCTATATTCATTATTCACTCTCGGCTGTGAAATCTCCCCAAATTAAAACAAGATTTGGACAACACCTTACTCAAATAGAATACATAAAAGAACGGTAATTATGAAAAACAAAAATGATGTCATTTAATGACACATGTGGATGACCTCCCTTTGGTGGTTTAAAATTCTAAACTGTGCTCTGGTTAGAATTAGATGTTTGAACCCTATTGGTTTCAAGCCTCTAGAATTTTGTCATGTTGATACTATATCGTATACGCAAAATTGACCAATGTTAATGATAATGAGTGCCTAAGCTAGTTTGATTGTGAACGGTGCTCTCTCTCTCTCTCTCTCTCTCTCGCAAACAGGTGACGCATACTCTCTCGCTATCTATTATTATCTTCATTGTCATTATCAAGAACATGTTTAAATTTTGCTTAGTTAACTACTTATTCGTTGTCTACTTATAAGAGTTCGTACAAATGTTTTAATTCTATTTAAAGGTAATACTCTAAGTAGGCTGTATCTCACTTGTAAGTGTAAGGATCTTTTATCCTGAACTGATTATATATTTTTATTATTATTAAAATATAGGCTATACGCTTTACTCAGTTATCTGATTATTCATTGTTTATTGGTAATTCCTTCTATAAATCTGAAAATTCTAAGTAATTCTTGTTACGCTTTCTTTCTGTTCACTTTAATAAGAATGTATCAACCTCTTACTGGTTTGCTCATTTACGTGTCTTCTTAAGTTGTTTATTTAACAGAATAACCACGGTAAGAAGGAAAATAAAATGTATGAATTTGGATTCTCTTTTCTAGGAAACTTGTGAATCATAAATTCCTTTCTTCACAATATGGGTGATTTTTTTTTTCTCTCTATAAGCATTATGGTTCAAAATGAGACTAATTATCGATATTAGGTCTTCCTTCGGTGCAGGCACTTTTCCTATGCCTATCTCTATTCGCAATATTCGTTAAAATATCTATTGTCCGTTCATATCTGAATAGTCACAACCATCCCCATCTGTTTCTCGGTTTTATTTCTTTTAAGTATTAGGCTCTTATTACTATAAAATATTCTTTCAGCCAGTGTGCTTATTGATTTCCCTCTTCTTATCTCTTCCTTGTCCTTACTCTACTATTTTTTTTCTTGATGCCCCCATGCCCAATGAGGGCAGATTTCTTGTGCGTCCAGGTGTCATACTCAGAAAAGAAATTATATATATATATATATATATATATATATATATATATATATATAATAATTTTTTTTGGGGGGGTGAGGGGGGTGGTACCGAAATGGGTAAAAAAATCTGCTCTCATTGGGCACAGTCACCAAGAAAAAGTAGCAGCGTAAGGCCAGGGCAGAAATAAAATGAAATACAATAAACACAAGTTGAAATACTCATAGTAATAAATAATTAATGATGAAAAGAAAGGAAACACAGAGAAACAGAGATGGGGAGTGTTGCGACTATTCAGATGCGAAGGGATAATAAGAAATGTGTAACGAATTCTCCAAGAATATTCTGTGTAGATGTAGGCATAGGAATAGAACCTTCACTGAAGGAAAGTTAGATGTTCCCAGTCTTTTCACGATAAGGATTATAAAATCATCAATCATTAAAAAATTAGTTATATAGATATAAAATGTCTTAACCATGGCTCATGTTCCGGGCTGCATTTGACGGGGTTAAGTCTCCTCTTAAGAGATTTACGGCTTTGTAAAAAAAAAAAAAAAAAAAAAAAAAAATTATTGCGCCAAGGCGTCAGACATTACATGAATTCATACAAATAATGCTTCAAATGGATAGAGAGAGATTGTACAATCCGAGAGGGTTCTTCGAATGCAGTCTTGCCCCTCCTGCAGGGTCCACTTTACAAAGTTTCAACAAGCGACTGTTCCAACAAAACTGTTATGGAGTTCTGCTTTATAACGATAGTAATCAATACCACCCATTCCAATTTCCCCTTCTATAAAAGCTGTAAATAGTATTAAAATACGCGACAGATGAATGACTTCAATATGATATCTTTAATTAAGGGTTTGAATATTTATACATATATAATAATGCATAGAGGATTTACGTTTTATGGAACATTTATATTTTAAACCCCAATTGCTCTAAAAATCAAGTTAATAATTCAGTAATAATAGTGATGATGATGATAACGATAATAAGTTACGATAAAAGCAATAACATTGACTGCATTTCCAACACGTGCAAAATGTATCAGAAATAAAATGTAAAAACTTTCATTTCATTAATCCCTGCTCTTAAAAAAGGGAATAATAATAATAATAATAATAATAATAATAATAATAATAATAATAATAATAATAAAGAGGGATGGGGCCCTTATACCTTCTACTGAACCTATTTTCGTAAAATGTAATATTTTCTTACCCATTAAATCACTTCCCTAATCCAACCCTTTTACTTCGTCCCCCCCCCCTCCTGTCATTAGACGCAAATAAAAAAAAATATTTGTTAATATATGGAAATGATAAGGGGAAGAAGTCAAGTTAAATACACATCCTGATAATTTAACGAGCATTTGAAAGTATAAACACAATGGAAATGTATTAGTACACAAACATGAATATAAATGTATACAATGAAAAACAAATGTCTGCAAATCCATATATAAGGCTACAAATGCATAATGTATACATCGATTTTCATTGTCATTAGTGTTCCATTATAAATGATAAGATACTGAATGAAGAGCAAAGGATCTTAAAAGCCTCAAAGACCCGATTTCTTAAAGAGTGTAAACCTAGGATACCATATTGTTGGTTAGCTAGATACACACAAATGGAGATCATAAACGCAACTGACGCGGTTCTGTGTATGGCTAGGATCCCATGATGGCCCGATTTCTTAAAACAGTGTAAACCTAGGATACCATAATGTTAGTTAGGTAGACACACAAATGGATTTCATAAACGCACCTGACGCGGTTCTGTGTATGGCTAGGATCCCGTACGGGATCCTAGCCATACACAGAACCGCGTCAGATGCGTTTATGAAATCCATTTGTGTGTCTACCTAACTAACAATATGGTATCCTAGGTTTACACTGTTTTAAGAAATCGGGCCAAAGTCAAATGTAATGAGATACTTTAATTCGATTTCCTAAATTGCGTCAATTGCCTCCCCCCCCCTCCCAAACAATAACATTATTCTCTATTATGGATTAATACACAGGTATTTTCTTTCTAAGCAATAACAAATCTCACACTTAGTAAATTTTATACTATTGTTTGTGTGTATGAGAGAGAGAGAGAGAGAGAGAGAGAGAGAGAGAGAGAGAGAGAGAGAGAGAGAGAGAGAGAGAGAGAGAGAGGGGGGGGGGTTGAGAATCTTCTAAGATATAGGGAATACAGCCATATCATAAACAAAGGAAACTAGAAAATACTAACATTGGTATCCTAGTCATGTGAAAATTATTCAGACTACATTACAATCATTCCTCCTGAGGGAGAGGGATACGAATACTTCCTCCGTGTTCCCCTGCGTGTCGTAAATGTCGACAAGTTGGGGGAAGCGAGGGTACTGGGAATCCCCTCCACTATTTTATTCCCACATAGTCAAAGTATTTTGCTTTGACTCAGCCATCCCCTTGTAGGGGGTAAAATGGAAACAATCGGAAGAGAAAATATAATAAATAAAAACGTAAGGGAAAATGGCAGATGATAAATCAAGAAAGTGGAAAATACTGCAAGTGGATAATAAAAAAAAAATTCTACACACAATGCACGCGAAGAGAAATACTTAAAAAAATGAACAAACCGAGCTATCGGGGAATACTTCAACAAGGACATAAATAAAAGGGGAAATACTTCAATAATAAGAAAGCAAAAGACGTACTACGAGATTATTAATTACGAAAACGGAAATATTACCAGACGAGTCTCCGAAAATGGAAAATGTCAAAATTATCCATCAAGAAAATTTTGCCACAGCAATGGTATCAGGAAGAGTATGTGATCGTAAAGAATTTGGTCCCAAACCAACACTTCAGACTCTTTAAGAGGCAAGTGTGAAAAGCGACCCCATATGAACATTGGAAGAACTGCTCAACGACAGCGAAATGGCGATAATCATGAAAATTATTTAATAAGGGAATAAATGCAAATCAAAACTTACGAAAAAACAAAATAATAAAAGTAACTCAAACTTTATTAAAAAAAAAAAATCGAAATGTTCTTGTAACTAGCGTACCTCAATGCAAGTTGATACAAAAACAATCAACATGAAATAAGAGAGAAAACTTGCAAATGTAACAATAAAAAAAAAACAATAAAATCTAGAAAGAAATTATGGGAAACCACTGAGAGATCTCGCGGACCCTAATCACAGATATAAAATCAAATCAAATCATCTGTCAAACGAGAAAAAGTGTGATTGAATTGATTACACACACACACACACACACAAGCGAACAAGGTCTTATATCAACTTATAGATGTGTTATGGGTAACCTGTATCTTCGTTCTCCCTTAGTATATATGAAGTCATGATGTGACAATACGATTAATAATCATAATTTAATCCAGCGTTTTTCCAGAAATTTGCTTTGGAAAAGAGGGCACCCCCCCCCCGCAAATATAAGAGAGAGAAGGGGTTTGTTACAGCCTCCCCATTTTCTTATAATGAACTTGGTTGTCAGTTTACTGCAAGGGAAAAATAGTAGGAAGAGGAGTGGTTGTTGAAGGCCCTCCTCCCACATGTAGCTTAGTCCAATTAATATCACCAAAATATAACAAAATATGTCAGGGCAACTTGAAAAACATTCGATGAACGAGAGAGAGAGAGAGAGAGAGAGAGAGAGAGAGAGAGAGAGAGAGAGAGAGAGAGAGAGAGAGAGAGAGAGAGAGAGAGAGAGAGAGATTCTATGCTTCTATTTTTTTTATGATTGTGACACCAGGACGGGACAAAAATAAATAAATAATAAATCTACCCTCATCAAGCCTGGGCACGAAGAAAAAAAAAAGAGAAATAGAGATGGGGTGTTGCGACTTGTCAGATGTGAAGCGATAATAAGACAGAGATGGGGTGTTGCGACTTGTCAGATGTGAAGCGATAAGACATGTGTAACGAATATCAGTCCATCCATCCATATAACAAAGCCATATTCCCCCTTATTAGGGAGGTGACTGAGTCAAAGAAGATACCCTGACTCTTTGGGAAAAGAAAATACCAAATTCAGCGCAGATACATACACAACATTAAAGAAATCATAAAATATTTCATCTCATATTTAAACAAATCACAGCAGTCAGTCTAAGCATTCTTAAATCAAGAAGTGAGGCAATCTTCCACACTATATATAGGATGCAGCTATTTAAATCACGCCAGGTTATAAAAGCGAGTTGGTTTCTGAAATCATGAGCTAATAATAAGAAAAAAAATAAAACGATTATTATTAACGACAGAAGCGTCTAGCATGAAGAGGCATAAAATGAAGAAATGGTTGGCTATTTTCGCGATTATGGGAAGCACACGAGACGTTAAGACGTAGATGTATGTTTCAGTGTATTGAAAAAAATGAATACAATGCAAGAGGTCACTTTAAGATATTGATCGAGGTAATGGCTATCACTGGGAAGTGAGGCGGCATTTAAGGACGACTTGTACAGAACAAAAATATATTGACGGGTATTCCATAAGTACTTATACATACACTCTTTACAGTGTGTGTGTGTGTGTGTGTGTGTGTGTGTGAGAGAGAGAGAGAGAGAGAGAGAGAGAGAGAGAGAGAGAGAGAGAGAGAGAGAGAGAGAGAGAGAGAGAGAGAGAGAGAGAGAGAGAGAGAGAGAGAGAGAGCTAAGCTACAAAGATTTTTTAAGAGAGCTTACAACGGACTTACAATGTAAATGAAAAGCTTTCCTAGAGTATTTTCAGGCGTTTCATTAATTGAGAGAAGTTCAGGGTGCTTTATATCCAACAGATAGTTAGCAAAAGTTCAGTACACCACTAACATAGTTTAATAAGCGACCTTTCCAAAATACATGAGCTTTATTTGTATTTATATTAGTACACCATATCAGTGTACACTCCCATTCGAATGGGAACTCAGTGACCTCCTCTCCATCTCTCTTTATGCATTTTTAGTCGACATATTAGTAGCAACTCCTTCGCTGCACAAAAAGAATTTAAATTGAATTCCTCCGACACAGGGAATTATCTCTATATGCAAAAAGATTTGTGTGTCAAACACCTAATACAAAGCACTCTCAAACACCAAAAAGGTTTAAGTTTTTAACTTCTTCCACCTCTTCTAGAAAAATGCGTATGGAGTGGGAGCTGTTAAAAGTTTGATAAACTTCGATTTCCACTATTATTATCATTCAATAAGTTATCGTAAACGATTAATTTAGTACGCATTTAGATAAATGACGAAGAGATCTGACAAAGTAATAATAGTATTAGCAAAATATAATAAACAAAAAAATGAATGTACCTCATTTTACCCAGTACATAAAAGGAAAGCAATAAGGAACTGTATTTCCCTTCTTAAAAAGGGTCAATATTGCAAAAGCGATTCCCATTCCCGAGGTCATATGATCCACGGAGATTTACATTCGCAGACGTAAGAACAGTGACAAGCAACATGGTTCTGCACAGCGAGAAGCACTAGAGAGAAACTGTCTGGAATCGACCTGAAGAATGTTAGAACGAGTTTCATATCATTTGTAGCATTCGTTCTCTCTCTCTCTCTCTCTCTCTCTCTCTCTCTCTCTCTCTCTCTCTCTACACACACACACACACACAAGGCCCAAGCTTGACTACTCGGTGGCTGGAGTACAACTTCAAGAGACAGAAAATGAGAGAGATCTAGGAGTAAACATACTGGCAGATTTGTCTCCAGAAATACATATAAATGGCGTAGTAAGGGCAGCATATGCATTCTTATCAAATGTAAGGGTAGCCTTCAGGCACATGGACAAGGAAATGTTCAGAAATATTTATGTAACCTATGTGAGGCCAAAACTCGAATATGCAGCCCCCTTTTGGAATCCGCACTTGAAAAAGCACATAGCTAAGCTTGAAAAAGTTCAAAGACATGCCACGAAACTGGTGCCAGAAATACGCAATCTCGGTTATGATGAGAGGCTGAGGGAATTAGACTTGTCATCACTCGAAGCTAGAAGAGTAAGGGGGGATATGGTGACAGTCTTTAAATTCCTTCATGGTTATGATAGAGTGGATAGGGATCGATATTTCGATATGGCTGGCTCTAGAACTAGAGGTCATAGTTTGAAGCTTCGTAAGAAAACTTGTTTGCAGGATGTAAGGAAATACTTTTTCAGTGTAAGAGTAGTTGATAATTGGAATTGGCTAAGCGAGGAGGTAGTTAATGCTGTCTCAATCCATAGTTTTAAGGACAGGTACGATAAGTATCACTAAGTCTAAAATGGAACCGATCAGGAGACGGGAAGATACGAGCTTTGGGCTCTTTCCCGTAAACACAATTAGGTAATCACACAAACTCGCTTTTAACAGGAGGTTCCCGGTCTCCTGCCACGCATTATTAATGAACATTCCCCCTCTCATCACTGCAAACAATCCCCTCAGTATGATGCAAAACTATCAACTGAGACTTGACTCATTTGTAATGTTACTGTAAAACAAATATATCAATAAATCAAATACTAATACTAATAATATTGCAAACCAGTCAACTAGGATACTACTAATCTACAATATTACTCCAGTAATGAAAACATTAATAACTTAGCTAAAATAACAACGATATTAATAATAATTATAAAAATTGAAATTATATTACAAACGGCGATAAAAAGGTGGTGGCTGTAGCAATGAAGGAAAAGAACTGTACTATTATATGAACAGTGTGTTTTATGTGACCTAAGCAGTAAGGGGGGGGGGGGAGAATATTCTCTATTTTCTGCAAGATGGCCTCGCTGTCTGGCCTGTACAAAAGAACAAGTCAATTTTGTCTTGAAGTGGATCCGTTCTATTTCGAAAACAACAATTATTAGATTTTGCAACGAAAAAAAAAAAGAACGGGCTGCAACTACCCTCTTCCTCCAAATGGCTCGCGATAAGCTTTTAACTAGCTCCATTGGGGAGCTGAACTCACGGTGCGAGCCAGATACTGCATCCATCTAGAATCAAAAAGGGGAGTTGGTTGAGAGGGTTGACCTACAGTGGCGTAGTGGTTGGTATCTGAGGCTAATAATATGCTGGTCCCAAGTTCGATCCTGACCCCGGGGTTGCACGGTCTCATGTCATTATCGATTAAATTGGGCAATTAGTTGGGGGGTTAAGGTGATTTCCTATTCTTTACTTGCAGATTAATCTGATATTGCCTGGAGATCACTGGGTCCACGTGATTGGAGGGGGCGGGCCCCCGGATAAATTGTAGGTATATAGGCGGGCTGTGCGCTATTACTGTCCCTTGCCTCTGTCTTTCATTAGGGACCATTAACCTTTAACAGGAAAGGTAAAACGTTATCACCATTCATTAATGAAACACGTCAGAACAGATAGTTTCACTATTAGAGCGACTGAGAAAGATAATTTGGTCAACATAATTTAATATTTCTATTATTATTATCATCATTATCATTATCAAATACACTTGAGCAAGTTATGAAATGAGTAATCTTGGATATTGAATATGTAAGTGTAAAAAAAAACGAAGTAAATAAATGTAAAAGTAAAATGAAAATTGAAGAACAAAAAATCAAAATATCCAACACATCGACAACAAGTGCTGTACACTGAATAATAATAACAATAGACCCTAAATACTCCCAAACGATGCAAGTGTACAGCAGATGACGCAACCCTCTAACACTGTGCCCATATATACCGAGGGAGTAAGGCAACCCCCTCACCCCCATGAAGATCAACAGATCCCTTTCTCCCCCTCCCCCACAAACTAAAATCAATGTCAAGCCTCTATTCAGTGACACCGCTTAAGGGATGGATTCAGCCTGACAACTCTCTTCCTATCTCGTTGTTTACTTAAGATTCATTAGAAATGGGAGAGAGCAACGCTCGCGAAAGGCAGACAACATTCTATGATAATTCTATACACATGTATAAAACCATGTGGGTATAAACGTATACATCTAAACAGGTTACGCGCTTAATTACATTCCGCATGAATGTATATCCATTTATGACTATGCATAGCAAGCCTCTAAAATATAATACTTTCATTCGTCATTTTTTGTCCCGATGATACACATCTCTTATAGGTGGGGTTAAAAACCGCGATCCATACAACAGTCTTAGCCAGGCAATGACCGGACAGGCTACGAGCGGGGAATAGGACGGGAGAACCTAGAGACGTTTCGTACAGTGTGATGCAATCACTACCTTCCGCGAGTGACAAAACGCAACGGAAGTAGAGCGCTGCTCTTGCGATACGGGTCGAAGCGAGTTCTGGAACATTTTAACGGGGGAGGGGTTGGATTATATTAAATACAGCCGTTCATAATAAAAATAATTATTTACTTTCTCAACTACCCCCCTTATAAGGGGGAATGTGGCTTCGGTATGTGGATGGATAGATGAGACCTAAGCTCATATTCTTCCAGTACGGACTACAAACATATCTAGAAATGAATTCACTGGGTCAGATGAACAAGAACTAATCAAGTTGTGTTTAAACGATAAGGAATGATAAAAAAGCTTAGTGTATAAATCTTGTTTCAAACTAATTAAATGCAATCCATAAGCCTTAAATCAATAATGTACATGGCTGCCTATATTCCAGTTGGCTCTTCGTAACATTCATGACTCGGAATACGTCAAGGTCTAATTCCACCTAAGGAGACTTGGCTTGATCTCTAAGTAGTAACGAACAAATGAACTCTCGACATATTCAGCCACGCCATCACTCTAGGAGTTGCAAATTCAAGACTCGATATGCTAGAATGTCCATTCGTCGTTTGACGATGGGAGGACTAGAACCGACTGATAGTAACATCAATAACATTCTGTAACAATTATTTTCTATAACTAAAAAAACAAACGCATAGAAGTACCAGCACTTGTAGAATTTACTGCTGGTAATACTCAGGTACTTGATGAATAATGAAGTTTTCCGTGTGTCTGAGTATATATTAGTTGAACTAATACTAAAATACTACAATTAACGTATGACGTTTTCTGGTTGATGTGAACATTCTGTGGCTAATCAAAAAATACCTCAAAAGTAAATAATAAAAAGTGTCTACTTAACACGATTGCTCCGCCCATGTGATATCCGTGATATTCTTAGAAGAGGCAGATTCATTATTATAACTGTACATATACCGGCCATTTTACTTCGCCAAATTGATTTGTTTATAGGTGTATGAGCACCTATACAGTGACTTATCTATGACTTATACACAACATGGGTAGAAGCTGTGCCCAAAAGCTCGATATTCAAGTAAATTTTTATTAGCGTGATTAATTTATTAGTAGCTATTTTATCATACAAATACACATGCAAATAAAAAAAAGTTTAAACACGGCTGCATTTATTGTATCAGATACAAATGCTTGCGAGCTAAAAATAAAAGAAATGCCAATCTTGACGTCTCACCTACCCTGACCTTCTTCAATTTGTTAAGGATTGCTAATGACCTCTTTACCCACTTGCATGTTTTGGTATTAAACACGAAACTTAAATAATATAATCAACCCATAAGTTTATATAAGACTCGGCTTATTAATTGGTAATGCAGAACATTAATGTGTGTACACATGCAATAACAGAAATATAAATAATATTACGACAAATGTTAACTATAAGCAGCAGCAATACTGATATGACGATAAGGCACTGCGTATACGAGCAATAATTATAATCGTGTTTAATTACATTAATTTCGCAAGTAAAGAAAATTAAATGCCATTTGATAATTGCCCAAGATTATAAATTCGTGTATTTCCAACTCAAGAAAAAAAACCTTTGATTAAAGAAAGAGGGAGAGAGAGAGAGAGAGAGAGAGAGAGAGAGGGTATATATATATATATATATATATATATATATATATATATATATATATATATATATATATATATATATATATGCTCGTGCCACATACAAGAAAAATATAAATAACCATACGGTATGTACATAAAAAGATCAGTAATTTTAGACAACTCATTATAATAATAATAATAATAATAATAATAATAATAATAATGACGATGATTTAAAAGTTAGCGAGTAAAAAAAAAAAAAAAAACAGGAAGGGAAAGATTATAGGTAGTTTAAACTGTCTTATGACATCAAGAAAGTCTAATTCCCAGTATTTAGTGTCACTCCATGGCACTATAAACTGTAGAGGTCTTTATCATATTTGGCACATACACTGAACGAGTTTTATTAGTTCACGCCTATCGCTTTGAATTTATCAGGTGTTACACAACTGGTCCTCTTTTAAGAGATAACAGTGAGATTAGGAAGGAGGGGGATTCAAGCAGGCGAAAGGCACAGTTCTGACCGAGATTCCGGAATCCCATGACATTTTTCGTGTACTTCAGGAGAAAAATATACACTGTACATTTCATATATTTTTGACAGATTACGAAATAGCAAAAACTGTAATGTCCACAAAACTCACAAACTGCACAAACACCATCAATGACTCAATTATATAATATATATATATATATATATATATATATATATATATATATATATATATATATATATATATATATATATATATATATATATATATGTGTGTGTGTGTGTGTGTGTGTGTGTGTGTGTACGTGTTTTGTCGTTCTGGGTTACTATTAATTCCTTTTCGAAAAGGAAATGGATAAATACAGGTTGGATATGAGGGATTACGTCTTGATGCCCTCCCTAATGCGTCGAGGTGGGGTATAACCCATATTAATTACTTTCCGACTGGCGCGCTCTCCCACAGCCTAATATATATATATATATATATATATATATATATATATATATATATATATATATATATATATATATATATATATATATATATATATATATATTCCAGGCTACACGAAGTTTTGTCTGATCAAAATTCTAGTTGAAAAGCGAAACACATGTGAATTACGAAGGTTTTGTAAGTCGAAAATGCAGGATTTATGTCGTTCAGTAAAAGATAATTTAAAACATTTGCATCATCAAAATACAGATCCGTACTAAACTATGTTACATATTATGCCGTTTATCTGAATTTCAAAATACTACAAAATTATTTCAAGAATGTGGATGAATCCCACAACAGGCACCTGATGTACTTCAATCCCAAATGAAGCACCTGGCTTCAAAATGTGTTTAAAAGCTAACCCTGCCTAACTTCAAGTTTAAGCATTTTAATGATGACAAATTCCTGCAGTCAACTTCAATCCCAAATCAGGCACCTGCTTTTTATCTCAGTCCTAGATTAAGTGCCTAAAAATCACAATGGGTATACATCCTGGTCATGATACATGAATTTCTTATACAGAGAATATTTGGCCTTTATACGTGTTAAAAGATTATATATATATATATATATATATATATATATATATATATATATATATATATATATATATATATATATATATATATATATACTAACTCCCTTCACTTATAGGTAAAAATTTAATAAAAACCGCTGAAAATTAGTGTAGGTAATAGGTAAATACTGTATAAAGTATACTTTATTTATGTGTGACACCAAGACGGGCAAAAAATAAATAAATAAAAATAAAGATGCCCTCATCGGGCCTGCGCACGAACAAAACAAAGTAAATGGAAATAGAGATGGAGTGTTGTGACTTGTCAGATGTGTAACACATATTCAAGAAGGTGTAGAATTAGGCAAATTAAAATAAAAGCTGCCCTCATCGAAAATAGAGATGGAGTGTTGTGACTTGTCAGATGTGTAACACATATCCAAGAATACTTGGTGTAGAATTAGGCAAATAAAAATAAAGCTGTACTCATCGGGCCTGGGCACGAACAAAACAAAGTAAATAGAAATAGAGATGGAGTGTTGTGACTTGTCAGATGTGTAACATATCCAAGAATACTTGGTGTAGAATTAGGCATTAAAAAAAAAAAAAACCATAATCGAAGGAAGGTTTAATATCGAACTGTCATGGACAGTCCTATTTAAGTACAAAAGATCTTCAGCTTCAGTATTGCAACGGGCGGTAGTGTCATGGGCCAACTTACTACATATAAAATTTACGACACTAATAATTCGGTGCAGAGTAAAACTGGAGCTCATTAAGAACTGAGTCCTGACATTATTATAGATTCTGGATTCGGTTTTACGTCACGAACGCCCTTTTCTACTAAGGGCTAGGACGGTTGCCTTCTTACGAAGGACTTGTTTTGGCAGATGTAATCGTTACCCTGAGTGTATGCCCTTACTAACCTCAGTGCGACTCTGAGGCGGCAGGTCGAGGGTTCGCGCCCCGTCACGGACTGAGGTTAGTAAGGGCATACACTCAGGGTAACGCTTACATCTGCCAAAACAAGTCCTTCGTAAGAAGGCAACGTTCTAGCCCTTAGTAGAAAAGGGCGTTCGTGACATTACTATAGATGCTATTTTTTTTCGGTTATTTTTGTATTTTACTGCTCATATAATTTTTGTGTAATATCATGTCCCAATTCTTTATGAGCTTGGTAAAACTTCCATGATATAGACAATATAAATCTCCACAACTCACGCACAGATTTACTTTACAAATCAATGCAGTATAAATACGGTATATTTCCCCGATTTGATGTAATGGACAAAATTCTTCTTTTACAAGCAATGCCGTGAAACATATTAAATGATACAAATGACGTTCCTCGCCGATAAGGTTAACGTACTGCATATACTAACTCTTCACCCAAAGCACTATCATCAGGAAAGGCTTACATTACTATGATAAGGGAACTTCTGATAAACAGATCTTCGTAAGCGTGGATTAACTTCTCGATACTAAAATAAAATCCCGATAACTTAATACGCGCTTAAATATTCAAATCAGGGAAATTTATTAACTGTTCATTCCTCAAGGTTACTTCATATATCTCCCCCCCCCCCTTTAACTTTTATTTGCGAGACGTTTGTAGAGCAATTTACAGGCCTATATAATGAACTTCCTTCATAACGAACATGGACAATATGCAAAAATTTCCGGTTATAGGGGAAGGATGGTTTTCGTTGAAATATATGTTACCTTATTTTGCTAAATGAAGAAGAGGTTGTAATTACAAATTGGATTGTAAACACATTTTTTCCGTTGTCACCCATTGCTACTCTACTAAAAACGCTGATCGATACTTAACAACATTGCCACTTCCGCTTGTTATCTATCTGTCATGAATCTACTTCCTAACCTAACCTAGTAGATATTTTTCCTTGAAGATAACAAGCAGAAGTAGCACCCTTACACCCTACTTATACACCATTACAATACAACACTAAGTCGACAAGCACTTTTTTTCACCATTATCACTCCAAGAACTACTAGGAAGCCATCAGAAATTTAAAAATAACTATTTTAGTATTATAATACTCTCGTGTTACGGCTATTACACTAGCCTGCTGGCTAGTACAGTGGTAACGCGCTGGCTTCGCATTCACGAGGTCGAAAGATCGGTCCCCGTCCAAGACCGAGAGTTTAAGCTGTTTACTGGCAGGAACTGCTGTGGGTGGACATCACAGTGGGGGGTTGGGGCTTGTCCTGGCTGACGAATACCCATTGTAAAATGGAAATAAAGTTTACTCTCGATAACAACGCCTACACGTACTCTTTCATTAAGGTAATAACTCATACATATGACGCCTGGCCGAGAGTAATATAAAACCAAATGGCTGGGATCTACTGTATCAGGAAATGCAAGGCGTATGTGTATATTGTAAAACGCGCTGCGACCCTACGAGTACTAGAACTTTCTCCATCAAATTTAAGGTATGTATTGGTTCCCCAGCGAATCCGAACCCTATTTATTTTTTAAATCAAAATATCCGTAGCTTTATCAGAAAGGTGAGTTTGTTCGTTTTCTTCAAAATAAGCTTTTGGAATAATCTCTACCTATTTCTAGGATGCCATATATGGTCTCAGAGATAAACAATAGGTGTTCATTTCCGAGGAAATCAACCTAACAAAACACACGTTACATGTGGTTGAAAATCCATGGGTCACTATAGAATTTTCTTTTTGTGTCAAGTTTCTACGAACGGATTCCTCAGAGCCGTTCAATCAATCTGTTTCCTTGGACGGTATGGAAACGTTGCCTCACAGCTAATCTTTAATGCTAGATACTCTAATGAAATCAATTATTTTCTGGAGGACATTACAGGGAACTTGATAAAATAATGGCTAAAGGCTGGATCGAAACTATAAAAACATATTCATTGTACTATACCTTCGCACAAGGGGAACTTCACCGAGACACCATTTGCAAATCAAATGTCGATCTTGAAGGAGGAGAGTACATGAAATGCTCTCCTGGAGAGTTTTAGTCTTAACTTCTTTTCTTTGCAATTATTTTCTACCAAATTTCAACGGGGCACACTAACGGGTGGTCAGTACACATATACACCAAAAAGAGTTGTGAGGGGGAACGGGAGTGGTGATGAATGATGTTGAAGGGTCCCCACCCCAAAAACTCCACACACAAACAACCCTCTCTTTACACCCTCTATCACACCTTCACCATTTTGCTGTTTTCTACCGATGTAACTCCCATCCAGTTCTCGTTTCTGAAGAAGATGAGATCACCACACGATATACTCAACGTGGAGTAATTTAATATCCGTTTAAATAGTTTCACTTCTAAACGCCACACACACACACGCTTAAAACGCCGGAGGTATAAAGGACTTTGTCATATACAACCGGGACTCCTGATACACCAACCTCCAACACAAAAAGCCTATTTTGGCCTTTTTCTCGGGATCTAGGTACTTCACTGCAGCAAAGTTCCTTTCACATTATACAAAGTACTTTCCCTCACCAAATACACTAACTTTCACAGTCACATCTTCACTCTAAACTACCGAAATACGGGAAATTAAACGGAGAGACAAAGTTCTCTGATATTATACGTGGTTACGACTGAAGGAGAGACCCGAGACCAGCTGGGGACGAGAATGAATGCGGGATCTTAACACCCCCCTTTCACCGAGCAATGGACTCGCCCAAACACAAACTTCTGGGGCTTGTTTCACTATTTAGGGAAATCATTCTTACGGTGATATTTAAGCCTTTATATGCAGCGACGCTAGAAAACATTCATTATTTATTCCAACAGCATATTAATAATTCTTCCACATAAGGAGAAAAATAAAAATACCACACAACCATTAAATTCATTAAAAAAGTATCCACTATAGAACAAACCAGCAACTAATCCGAGGGGGAAAAAATTAATCTGTCCCTAAGATTTACCCTAAAATCTATAGCCACACATGTTTAAGAATCAGCCCTTCTTGTGGCACTCGGTTGCCAATTCGGAAAACAATGACAATCTGCTCACAACTGTAATATCGGAGGCAATAATCTTGAGCTATAAGGACCTCTTTCCTCATCGTCAGATTTTCAGATTAATTAAGATACAAAATTAAAATGCAGAAAGGTCCAGCAAATCATCTGAGAGTTCGTAAATATTCGAATCTTATGTACAGTGGGGATGCGTGACAAGATTCGAATAAATATCATACATATACTCACAAATATTATCAAATTTATACGGAAAATTCATGGTCACACGAAGAAAGCCCTCAACTCTTAAATATGGCAAGAAATGCCCTTGATAAGTAAACTACACTTTTGTGTAAAAAATGCAGTATTTATACTAACTGGCAACAATTCTAGCGAAGTCTGCCACCGCGCAAAATAAGAAGCACCATTTAATGTCCTATCAACAGTTTAACCAAAATACTTCCAATCCCTGACACACACATTTGTGTGTAAGTTACACACATGCACGACTGCTGGAATTTGTAGGTAACACAACGATGTCCCTTTTCTCGGGATACATAAAAACCTAAATGATATGTGTACGTTATTCACTTAACTGATTTAAAAATAATAAAATAAAGCTTACTTCACAATCATCTTTGCATTATATTGGAAGTTTATTTCAACATATCAATTCCAATTAAAAAAAATCCAAAGATAAAAAGAATAAAAAAAGAGGCTTGGTCGTCCAACACTGCTTCTAGGTCGTCCAATACTACTTCCAGTGAACTCATTCTCCAAAGACTGATATATCGTGTGTTCAACATAAAAAGAAAATCAAACAAAGCGATTGTAATTTAGTAAAAGCCAGTCTTTCAGCAAAAGAAATGCAATGTGTCTTATATCTGAAAAAAAAGGAAAAAAAATCGTCTTTCTTTCAGAAACGTTCACTTCATATATGCAATACAGAGTCTAGATAACAGATAAATTCACACAACCGAGAGTGATGTCAATTTCTGAAGCACGCCTCAAAACTTACACTGCAAAAGCCAAAACTACGAAAGTAATTCCGTTGGGTGGCTTCCACAGCACCGCAGACAGCAGCAGCAAACTGGCACAGCAACCCCGATAAAACGAACATTTCCTTTCTTACGTCGTTTTTCAATCATTTCAACATTATAATGCAAAATATTTAGTATTGCCGTAAATAAGCAATTATGATGTCACACCATGAGAAATAAGTAGGAATTATATGAAGAATTACGTTAAATGTAGACTGATAAGGAAATGTAAGAGTTACTCATGAACCAAAATATACAATACACTGTCCCATATTATCTGATATCGCTACGATTTTCTTAAATGCAATCCAAAGATATTCTTAGCCCAATTAGAAAAGAATAGAGTGAGAAAATGGGATGGTTCGTCAACAATTAAGACAAGAGATTTACAGAGAATCTTGAATCATTTCATCTCTACAGCAGAAAACGAAAGTCAGTGTGCAGCAAAATACACAATTACACTTTCCGAATTGTCCGTAGATTACATGCACAATCGTAGAAATGCTTTGAATTTACTCAGAAGAAATCACCAAATTAAAAGAAAAATTTCACTGAAATCGTCAAAAATTAAATTGAAGTTTGTGGGCGCCAATAAACAAAAACCGTGATGAAACGTTTACCCTAAAATATTCAGGTCTAATACTGTAAGGTACTTACCATCTGAGGTGTTCCGATGGCACAGATAATGGCGGATATTCTTGGAGAATATTAACGTCGCCTACCTCCATTGAAGAACCACTTCAGCACTATGACGTCATAGTGTTTGCCCTATGTTGAAGCCAATCCGAATGTTTGCATTGAATACGTCATTAAAAATGCCTCGCGTACAGGCCAACCAGAGACGATATAGTAATGACGTCACAGAATTTGCCAAATCCGTCAACCAATCAAACAAAAGTGTGATCTCATTTAAGTATATGGATACTCTTAGCAATATTACTCTTAGAATTTCAAGAAACACATTAGACTTAGTTTCGTCGACTTTATATAATCTAAAATATTTATGATATATTAGGAAAGGTATGAAATAAATGAGAAACTAAAAACATACAAATAGGCAAAAATAATGTTACATTTAGAATAATATTGGAACAACAATGGTAAACACAATCAGCTGATGTCACGAAGTTTCTCTTGTGAGGGCTAGTGCATTTAAGTGATATACTAATTTCTTTATGATCCTAAACGTAGCAGATCTTTTCAAAAGGGAAACTGTGGAACATGGAAAGGGACTATACTAAGCAAAAGGTCAACAATCTTCAGAAAAGAGTGCAAATTGTGATGTTTTCGTAGGTCTTTCCTATGGTTGGATGGATCGTCACTAGTGTAGCTGAGAAAGGGATGGCGACTGAGCCAAGAGTGGCGCGAGTTTTAAAAGATCGATTCACGCATCAAGTGCCGTGTCAGTTGTTCAGTTTAGTGTTAATGAAATCTGTGACGCTTCAGTCATTTCAGTGTTCTCTCTTCACACATCCGTTCCGTAGTGACTCCGTATTGCTTGAAATCGGGGAGTTCCAAGATGACAAAGTTTTCAGACGGGGAAATGGCCAATGATTGCCATAATTCTTGATGAAGAGGCTGAGCATAAGCTGAAGAAAAGAAAATGGGTACATGAAGCGTGGAAGAAAAGAGAAAGTGAAGGAGAGTTTGCTACTCTGTACAAGGAGTTAATTGATGATGGAACAAAATTTTTCCATTACTTCAGAATGACCGAAAATTAAGAGAGGCTTACCTGAAGAAGCAAGACACCCACTGGAGAAAGTCTATAACCCCGAGGGAACGATTAGCAGTATGTTTGAGGTAAAATATTACAGATAATTTGTAGTAGGCTAGTTACTTATTTAGGGTAGTTTACAGTTTAGCGGGGCATGCCGCTCAACGACCTCATCCCTCCACTCAGGTAAGTAGTTCGACCAAGAGGTTAGGTAAGTGTTTTTAGTTAGGATAGTAAAAAATTGTTTTGTATGCCTATTGTCGTCATGTGTTCATCTGCCAGTTCTCTAGTCAGAGCCTATCGCCATCTGTTGGTAGGTTGGAACATTGGTATGCCCCGCTAAACTGTAGGTGTTCCCTTATTTATCTATTCAAATCCATACAGGAGATTTTCCTTAACGACAAACAAATCTTAGGCATTTATTTTGCTATACAGTGACAGTTCATTATTTTGTGTATTAAAAAAAAGGACCAAATATATCCTTTTTGTGTGTTTGTGTATGTCTCCATGTCGGTGATTTCTACAATGCTGTAAATGTTAAACCATTACTTGCATATTAAAGAGTTAACGGTCCTGAAAATTTGAAAAGTAGTTCTGCAAGGAATTGGCGTTGTTTGCAATTTGCCGTGTAAGCAGATAACTTTTTCTTTTTATTGATTGTGACACCAAGACGAGCCCCCCAAAAAAATAATAAAATAAAACAGCCCTCATCGGGCCTGGGCACGAAGAATACATAAAGTAGAGAGAAACAGAGATGGAAAATGTAATGACTTGTCAGATGTGAAGGGATAATAAAATATGAAATTAAATATGTCTGTCCAAGACAGTTCGATGTTAAGTCTTCCTTCAGTTACGGTTCTTTTTCTATGCCTACAGCTACACTGAATATTCTTGGATATTCATCACACATCTTTTATCCCTTCACATCTGACAAGTCATTACACTGTTCATCTCTGTTTCTCTTTATGTATTTTTCGTACCCAGGCCCGATGAGGGCTGTTTTATTTTATTTTTTTTTTTTGGCCCGTCCTGGTGTCAGTCATAAAAAAAAAAAATGTGTAATGAATATCTAAGAATATTCAGTGTAGCTGTAGGCATTGAAAACTTAATATCGAACTGTCCTGGACAGACCTATTTAAGTTCAAAAAACCTTCAGCTGTAGTATCGCTGATGCTGATCTTCATATGTTGCTGCTGTATGTTCTTGAAATGGCTGAGGCGAGGGTAATGGAGTCGAAGCTACTGATACGGAGGCTGCAGGCTTCGTTCTTCCTTCACATGAATATTGATTCATAAGCATTGCATTTCATATTTCTGCACTGTGGCAAATATTTTCGATTTTGCTACATTCAAGTACTAAGGGGTTAAAGACTTCAGAGTTGGAGCTATACCTGCTAGAAATGCGTCAATAGGGTGTGGAAGTGGTACTGCGGGTTCCCTTGCATCATCCACAATGTCTTTTTCATCGTCTTCATGTTGTGCATCATCATCTTGATTGTTTTCATCATCCTCTTGACTGGCAACGTTCCCTTTAGTATCCCTCTCGTAAAAAGATTTCTTTAAGAAGCTTAATTGCTCTGAATACTTTATAGATTTTCATTTTCTTTATGCTCTGCCCACTCTTAGTTGAAATCTTCTGAGATTTTCTGTAATTGTCCCTTATGTTGTTCCATCTGCCTTTACATGATTTACCTGAGGAAGAAAAGAAAAAAATTTTGTTTTAAAATAGGCTATATTTCTTTCTTTCAGGTACCTAGTTACGGGGGATTCCCTAAGAACAATTTCGTTCAGCTACCGCTTGGGGCATAGCACCGTGTACAGGATCGTTATGGACACTTGCAAGATAATAACAGAAACACTCATGAGTGAAATGCTGCCAAATCCCTCAACTGAGATGTGGAAATCAGTTGCTAATGACTTTTCTACACTTTGGAATTATCCTAACTGTCTGGGAGCTTTGGACTGCAAACATTTTACCATTCAAGGTCCCCCAAATAGTGGATCTCTTAAGAAGACTCTTTCTATTATCTTGCTGGCGCTTGTTGATGCGCATTACAATTTCATTGCTATTGATGTAGGTGCATATGGGAAGAACTGTGATGGTGGATTTTTTGCAAATTCTAGCCTATGAAAACACTTCAGCAAGGCACATTATCTGTACCAGGAAATGCTACATTGCCAGGCACACATACTGAAGCTCCATATGTAATGGTGGGCGACGAAGCCTTTCCTCTAAAAACTTATTTGATGCGACCATATCGGGGGCAAGATTTGGATACTTCTAGGCATGTCTTTAATTATCGACTGTGTCGTGCCAGAAGGGTTGTTGAAAACACGTTTGGCATTGTGGCTCAAAAATTTAGAATTTATAACAGGAGAATTCAGGCAAAACCAGAAAATGTAGATAACATAATAATTGCAATCTGTATTCTGCATAATTTCATAAAAAAATATGAAGTAAACACATACCCATATGAAATAAATGCAACAGTAAATGAAACTACAGAAGCAAGACTTGAAAATCTGCCTTTGCAGGGTGGAAACGCAGCAAGAGATGCCTTAACTGTAAGAGAACTGTACAAAGATTACTTTAATTCAGAGGCTGGAGCTGTACCATGGCAATTTTAATGACTGCAGATTTGAAAATTACCTAAGTAAGAGAAGGAGGGAAAAAAGTCTAACCAAAAATTTTAAGCTTGCATGTTTGATATTGTTACTCAGAAATGAAGAATATTTCAACTACAGAAATAAAAAAGTACTTATCATCTACTTTCATTTCTTGGCCTATATTATTCCATATACATTGTTGAGACTGCTGTCCATATACTTTGGCTGTGACATATCATGCTGAACAGGATGATTCTGAAGCAGTTCAATAAGTAGTTCATCATTCATTTTTGTTGAAAAACTCACAACACTTGTCTGACATCTGTGAAAAACTTTAAAAAATTGGAGGGACGATATTCTTCTTCAAAACATTGTACTGCTCTGGACATGTGTGAATGCATTAGCCATATTCTAAGTAACTATATTTTTTTTCCACTGACACTGAAAAAAATAAGAGCTACACAAATGGATGGAAGGCATAAATAGATTAGACTGAAGAAGTTAAAATTAGAGTGATCTTAAGCTTAAGAATTTGAAAAGAGTAGGGTTACATATATTTATGCATTGGCTAATGTTTTTCACTTGCTATTATAAGTCTATAGTTCAGAAATAGGAAAGAGGGGTAAACTGGGGCTATGCATAAGCATTCCTATATCCCTACTTAGGTTTCCATTGTTTACCCACACTTTTTGGCAGTCAATATCTAAAGTTGTTCTAAATATCCTGATTTATTACTTTGAACTTCTTCAGTCTAATTCATTTATGCCTTCAGTCCATTTGTATAGCATTTCCCTCTCAGTTTTTTTCTTTCCCCATCTATTTTGTATATATCTGCTTACTCTTGTAAACGCTAGTCTGTAATTCATGTGAACAGTCTCTCATTACCTTTCTCGTCTGGTTTTCCAAACCGGCTCTTTGTGTTTAGCAGTGGGATATTACTCCCTTTATCTTTATTGAAAGTACAACAGTTAGGCATTTGTTAACTTTCATGAAAGATGACTACAATAGAATATGTAACCTTGCTGGATTATCAATTAAAAGCTTTGTGATTGTGCAATGAGAAATTGAAAAAGACTTGGGATTAATATATTATATTCATAGCAGGATTATTATAAGTTAAGGATTTGATTGTGTACACTACTAGAGCTTTTGTGTCCATAGTATTTAAATTTTTGTTTCATTCTACCAATTTTTTTTAATTCCTAGATTATGTACAAGTAATTTTTTTTTCTTCTGAAAACACGTGGCAAGTGATATATAATTTTACCACTGAATGACTTATAGCAGTCATTAGTTTTGTGATTTCATGATGCTGTCTATATGAACTCATTTTCATTTCAGGCTGAAGAATTTTTATGAAGAGAACTTCTTTTTGGTGTGGCAGCCAAGAAGTCACATGCAGAATTCCTCCCGTAGATCTTATGATATTCACGATAACTAAGGAGAATTCCTTGTAAGTATTTATATTTTTCTCGTATGTTTTGATATTCATAGGCCAAGCCTACTTAGCTATTTACCTTTATGCTCATAAGAAAATCCATAAAATAATAACCTCCATTGCAGGTAGTTTGAGTAAAAATGCAACTGCCAGATAACAAAAGACAACTATAAGTTTATAATTAGTAGGGACTTGTATGGTTATGCCAAGTCCATATTTGATTTCAGTGTTAAAACATGCCATATTTCATTGTAAGAGTGTGATCACTCACGCATGTTATATTGTTCTTTAGTACTGTAAAGTGCCACGCATGCCTTTTTATGAATTTACTTCCAATTTCATTTTCAAAGAACTAAAGAACCTGTTAGTCTAAGGTATATATTTTTACTCTTCAAAATGCGAGATGTATTTGTTGAACAATGAGAATTATTTGTACTGTATTCTATAACTTATTAAATATGTTTGATATTGTTTATTTGTTCTTAAAGAGCTTGAATATTTGCACTATAATTACAACTTTAAAGAGATTATTCCATTTTTAAAAACCATTTTTTTTTTTTTTTTTTTTTTTTTTTTTTTTTTTTTTTTTTTTTTTTTTACACAACATATTCTTGCACTGTGCTGTGTAAATATTGCATATTTTTGTGAGAGACCAAATCAAGATATATTTTGCAGAGACGGCTGTGAGGGGAGTTGCCATGTGATGAAGCGGTGGGGGCAAACCAGCTGTGGCTGTCGGGCTTCATTGTGGAATATCCTGTCCCACCTACATTGTGGGTGACCCAAGCAGGGCTACCCTTTATCCCCAAGGAGCTGAGAGGTGTGGTTGAGGTGTGTGTGGATTGTGGTGAATGCACATTTCTTGGCTCGGCCACCCCTCTTACAAGGGGGGAATGAGGCATGTGTATATGTATATATGTACAGTAAAATTACAATATTTTATTAGAATTCCCCTATTAAACCATATTGCTGTGTCTCTGGAAAATTTTAATTGTAATTTCTCTTTTAGTTTTTCATGTTACAGGCTCATAATTTCGTTGTTTTCAGAATCTGAAAGCGTTTAGCCGTCAAGAGTTATGTTAGAGACTGTCTGATTGTGAAGACGGTTGGTTATATAAGTAATGTGAACATCTTGACAATAAGCCTTTAGTGTTTTATTGCTGATGCCCTTTATGGCATGTCTGTGTCTCATTAGCACATTTCTGTAATTTGGGAGGATAGATATCAGACCTATACTTAAGACTAGGGTGCAGTTTGATGAGTAGTTTGCATCCGAACCAGTGGTATCCCTGCAAGGTTCTTTAAGGAGTTTGCATATGAACTGGGTCCCTTGCTTTGCCGCCTTTTCACCTCATTCTCTTAACCAGTATCTATCCATCTTCTTTGATGCACGCTCTAGTTCAACATGTTCCTTAGAGGTGACCACTCTATTCCTTCCAACTACCGACCCATTGCCCTAACCTCTGCTTTAAGGAGTTTGCAGATGAACTGGGTTCCTTGCTTTGCCGCCTTATCGCCTCATTCTCTTAACGAGTATCTATCCGTCTTCTTGGATGCACACTAGTTCAACATGTTCCTTAGAGGTGACCACTCAATTCCTTCCAACTACCGACCCATTGCCCTAACCTTTGCTATTGCTAAAGTATTCAGTCTTTTGCTCAATTCTCACTTCTTGAAGCATCATGAATATAATTCGCTTATCTTTGATCTCCAGTACGGCTTCCGCAAGGCAAAATCCACTGGTGACCTCCTATCATTTCTTACTCATGTATGGTCCTCTTCTCTGAGGAAATATGGAGAATCCTTTGTCGTCACCCCTGATATCTGTACGGCTTTTGACAGAGTCTGGCATAATGCTCTGTTGGCCAGACTCCCTGTTTATGGCTTTTTCCCTCTTTCTGTTTTCTGATTTCCAATTTTCTTTCTGACCATTTTATATCTATGGTTGTTGACGGCACATCTTGCTCATTCCGTATTTCCTGTGGTGTTCCATAGGGCTCTATTCTTTCATATATTCTGTTCCTTCTTTTCATCAATGATTCCTCATTTCCCATCCTCCTCTCCTCTCTACGCCTTTGCTGACAATTTTACCCTTCAATCTTCCTCTGCTTTCACTTCACAACCTTCATCTACTGCTCATAATCAGTCTTGTATCACTTTTTTTTTCTATTCTCAACTCCAGCTTAATTCTGTTAAATCTTAGGAATCCAGATAGCCTCTAACTTGTTTTGGAGGAGTTACATAATCCAAATTTCAAAATCTGCTTCTAAAATATTGGGGGTTCTATATTTTTTTCATCATTACCTTTCCTCTCTCCAAGTACTTAATATCTTTGAAAGTCTTATTCATTCCTGCTTAGTATACTCCTTGCACTTCTGGGGTGATTCTTCTTATACTTATCTCCTTGGTAAGGTTGAATCTAAGGCAATCATATTCATCACTGACTCTTCTCTTACTTTTAATCTAGATTGTCTTTCTCTTTTACAACAGGTATTATCCTTTTCTCTTTTCTATCGCTAATTCTTCCATCAGTGCTCTGATGAGTTGGTGAGTTGCATTCCTTCCCCACTGCCAAGGCCACATAACATTTGCCAAGCAGCCTCATTGTACAGGTGCTGTGTGGAGATTTGTAGCTCGCTGATTGGTTGGTGCAGTGACTGCTTCCTTCCATCCACCTCCAGACTCTGGATCTCTCTTCCTCCTTTTGGCGTTTCTAATTCTTATTACCTATCTTCAGTCAAAAAGTGGATATATTGTCATCTAAGGTCCTAATCCTGCCATATCTCTAGGTCCTCAATACTTTGACTACTTTTTCAGCCCGTCCTTTTCCTATTGTGTATCCTTCGCTTATTTCTGCCTTGTCCTTAAGCTTCTATTTTTTCATTGTCTTAATGTTTTCTTTGTGCCCAGACCTGAAAAAAGGAATTACCTTGCCTGTCTTGGTATCACACTCCTTAAAAAAAAAATTGTAGCTGCTTTCGGGCAATGCGTGCGAAAAGAAATATGATATACTATTCTCTCACGTTTCTTTTATTAACAGGTGGATGTAGGTTGGAGAAATGCATGGAGTTAGAAACGTGAAGAAATTTTAAGCTCCACAAGTGTATGCCTCAAGTAAGTTTTAAGAACATACTTTGTATGTACCTAGACATCATGTGGGTTCTTATATTAGAGACTAGTCTGGCATTCCATTTTTTGGTATTGGCGGGAAAGTCTTACATTCCCATACCGATAGAGAGGACATCATCATCACTTTTTGCCAAAGAAAACCATGTTCTTGCATTATTACTGAGGTAGGGACAATATCTTTCATTATTTTATATATAGCTAATATCATAGTTCATATTTGATAGGGAATTGCAACACATCCTGTACTTTACACAACTGAGATATCATGTACTGATTAAGCATTATGTTTGTGCTAATGATTAATATGTCATCTACCCTTAATATTCTTACTCAAGTTATCTTTACAAAGTATTATTGAATCAATGTTTGTTAATATTTTTATATACCTAGTTGACATCTGTTACTTACTTTACAGAATGATGAAACAGGAATATTCCTGGTCTGTGGCGTGCTTATATGCAAGTCTGTAACGATACTTAAAGGGTGAATGGTTCCGTAGTAGAGTGGAGGCATAAGTTGAAGGGTAAAATGCATATTTTTTTTTTTTTTGCTGGTCTGAGAGTCTGTACACTGTATATATCTTTGTCAATTACGTATGGCTGTAACATTACGTTCAGTACCCCATTTTGAAGTGTTTCACTATCTTATATTGTATTTTATACAGTCAGGATACTCTCGTGAATTATTACATGTAGATAACTGGATATAAATACCAGTAAACAAAGCTGTAAGATGATAAATTGAGGTTGTACTTTGGCCATCAGTGATACGAGTATATATTCTGGAACTGATTAAAAATTTAATTCTTCATTCATTGATAGTTTATAATCAGGTTTGCACTGTGGACTTGCTTGATGCTGTAATTTTCATTGAATGTTGGAAAAGAAAACTATACAGGGATTTGAAAGCTGTCAGTTAGAGTGTAAGTAGTCTACATCATTATTCAGTATTTATTTCAGTTGCTTTGATTTTGTAGAATTAAGTATTTTTCAGTATATCATGAGATTGTTATGTATATAGTAGTTATTATAAGTAAAATATACTGTATATTAAATATCAATATATTACACGAAGTTGTGTTCAGTTCCATTTGTGGCTATTATCAACATTATTAAGAAAAATTATGACTATGCTTTTAATCATGTGCAGTATTATTTTATCGAACGAGTTATATCGTTTTTTTTACTGGACAATACCAGTTTTCACAATATTCATATTGGATTCCTTTATGTAAGCATAAATACTTATTGTGATAAACATAATAAAGAAGTTATAACATGAATAATTGCAGGATCCTTTATTTGAATCCCTTTGGTAGATAACACAATTTTATGACTTCAAATCATGAGATTCTCTTTATGCTCAACCTTTCTTATTCAGCTTTTCCATATTTCTTTACACTTTGTCAAAGATAATATAATGATTAGAAAGTAATGAATGTGCAAGTTTTAAAATTTAATGAAAACATGTGCAAAGGATATCAGAGTGGCTCCCTATTGGCAAATCATTTTTACAGAAAAAAAGCCCATTCACCTCGCATTTGGGGTATTTTTGAGATACTCTTTGCCCTGATAGGTATACGGAATAGACCCTCCTCTCCAAACGACTTGCAGTGAATTGGTGATTGTTACTCCCTCCATCAGTAAGAATATGTTGAGCTTTGTTTATGGTTAATAATGCATCATTTTCAATCCTTTAACTGGATACTGATCCTAATGCAGAGAACTACTACCAGGATGCAAGTTTTCCTGAGTACTGTGTGCTGAGGGAACCAATCTCAGTGCCTGAATGTGATACGTTAAGTATTTAGGGATGTAACAGAATAGTTATGGAGGAAAGCCGTCATATTTCAGTTGAAAGCCGAGTCGGTCCTTGGCAGGTATGAGTTTTTTCTCTGATGGAATTTTATGAGGAAGTTTTGGTGTCTGACAATTGTATGATATTGTAAAGGAGAGAATATTACTATATTCACAACCCATTTCAAGGCTCTTGGCAGTTTTCTTGTAAAAAGTTATTTTCCTAAGTCGCCACATATAAAATGTTACATATTGCTTAGGTGGCATTTGAAGCTGCATCAACTACATCAGTCAGAATAACTATCCATTCAGATATTTAATGTGATTTAGCTATAATATCGAAAGGTTACCACTGCAAATAGGCACCTGACATCTACAGTTAATTCATGAACATCAGTTTTGATTACTGACAATTTTATTTTATATTTTTTTATACAGAAACAAAGTCAAAATAGAATAAATAAAAATTGTAAAATGAGGTGAAATTGGTCATATACAGCCCCTAAAGGTCATACCTTGAAGAACATTTATAAAAGTGATCTTTTGATAGCTGTTTGGCTGACTAAGGATTGATTTCTATGGCACCTCTATTATAATATGTAATTATGCACCATTATTGAGAGTTAATACCTTGGTTCTTCATAAAGATTTTGTTATTCTCTATTTATTTGCCTATTTTATTCATATCTTCAGTATTGGCATTGATTTTATGTTGATTCTAAGAGGATATCGTAATCGGAAGGACTCACAAAAAGAATTGTAATGTAATATTTGCGGACGACACTGCCTTGATGCTGATTTAGAGGCATATCAAAATTTAAAGGAAAATATGAGAAGGCTAAATGCTACAGGACACGAGGACGGTTTCTTTTATAGTTAACTAGAGTTAAGCACAAAAGCAACTGGAAGTAAGGCAATAAAGCTAAATTACCGATTGAAGAGAGGGAACAGAATATGTAGTGTGTTAAAGGAGACGATGACCTCAGAGCAGACCAAATTTGAATTATTTTAACGGATAGTAAATCTACACTGCAATATAGTCAGGAGTTGTGTCTAGTTTTAGGGTTAAAGGAGAAAATTAGTGCTGGAGATACATCTTGAAAAAAATTTCCAGTGTACGTTTTCTAAATTATATATAATATTATATATATATATATATATATATATATATATATATATATATATATATATATATATATATATATATATATATATATATATGTGTGTGTGTGTGTGATTACCTAATTGTGATTACCTAATTGTGTTTACGGGAAAGAGCCCAAAGCTCGTATCTTCCCGTCTCCTGATCGGTTCCATTTTTAGACTTAGTGATACTTATCATACCTGTCCTTAAAACTATGGATTGAGGTAGCATTAACTACCTCCTCGCTTAGCGAATTCCAATTATCAACTACTCTTACACTGAAAAAGTATTTCCTTACATCCTGCAAACAAGTTTTCTTCCGAAGCTTCAAACTATGACCTCTAGTTCTAGAGCCAGCCATATCGAAATATCGATCCCTATCCACTCTATCATAACCATGAAGGAATTTAAAGACTGTCACCATATCCCCCCTTACTCTTCTAGCTTCGAGTGATGGCAAGTCTAATTCCCTCAGCCTCTCATCATAACCGAGATTGCGTATTTCTGGCACCAGTTTCGTGGCATGTCTTTGAACTTTTTCAAGCTTAGCTATGTGCTTTTTCAAGTGCGGATTCCAAAAGGGGGCTGCATATTCGAGTTTTGGCCTCACATAGGTTACATAAATATTTCTGAACATTTCCTTGTCCATGTGCCTGAAGGCTACCCTTACATTTGATAAGAATGCATATGCTGCCCTTACTACGCCATTTATATGTATTTCTGGAGACAAATCTGCCAATATGTGTGTGTGTGTGTGTATGTATGTATATATATGACAGTTAATTTTCTTGGGACAAAATAAGAAAAAGAAGTGTTTTCCTCTATCTTTAAAATAAAGACCATAGGAAATCAAGGCAGCCCATGTTTAGATATTTAAGAACAGAATAGGAACTTTAAAAGTCAGGGAAGAATAGAGATTAATTGATAGATGTAATGACGGAATTGTCCCCAGATATTCATATAAGTGGTACAATAAAGACAATGTATGCTTTCTATACAGTAAAGGCAGCGTATGCTTTCTCAGAAACTCAAAGGTGGCCTTTGAGCAAATGGGCAAAGAATTTTTTAATAAGTATTTATATGCTTATGTCAGGCCTAAGACTGACTATGAAGTACTCTTCTGTAATCTGCAGTAAAGAAAAAGTATTAAAGTTCAAAGACATTCTACGAAGCTGGTGACAGAGAAAAAATTTCATATAAGGAGATAAGCTAAAGAAGTTAGACTTGCCAAGACTCAAAGCAAGCAGAATCAGAGGGATATGGTAACAGTTTTTTTTTTTTTCGCACGGATTTGACAGAGTTGGAAGGTTGTGACACTTTGACATGGGTGTCTTCAGAGCTACAGGTCATAGTCTGAAGCCTTGTAATAGTTTGCCGGTGTTTCAGATCTTTTTTTTTTTTAGCAAGATGTAAGAGAGCAGCCTTTTCAGCTTAAGAATATTTGATAAGTAGAACTAATTAATGAAGAAACATTATATTTCAAATGCATAAGGAAATGTAAGGTAATGGTAAGTATAGTGAGTTAAAGAAAAGACCAGGAGACGGGGAGTTACTAGCAGAGGGCTCTTTAACGAGAACCCCTTTAAGTTACCACAGTGTTTTAACTAGTCTATTACTATGGAGTCGGGCTTAAGTTGAGAAGCAATGCCTTTACAACGGCGTTTATAAGTCGATTTCCTAATCATTCCGGAAAGAAGAAAAATTTCATTAATGTAAACAAAGCAATAGTTGCCCGAGCAACCTAATTTACGACGCTCTAGTTCATTTACGTTTTTTACTTTTTGTGATTTATACCCTCCTGTAGAAGGCTTTATAATAGGTGTCCTAAAGCATGGAGGCTGATGAAGAATTAGCTCGGCGGTTGCAGGCTCAGGTAAATATTTTCATTACTGTATGATATAATGATGGTCAGAGATGCGAACTTGTGAATCAGACCCTGATTTCCCAGTCTTCCTATCTTCCCTAATTCAGTATGCACATCAACCAATTGGATTAAAATTCGTTTTATGCACCCCTTCAATTTTTGAAGTTAACAATCTTTTCTGGTAGGTTTTTAAATTAAATGATTTAATATAATACTTGTTTTTGTTAGAAATCATTGTGTCAGGGCTGATATCGTAGAGCAGTGGTGGGTACCAAGATAACCTAATCTAACTACCCTAACTTAATTAACCTAGGCTAATCTCACCTAACCTAACCCATCTAGCCTAATCTTACTCAAATTTGAAGCTTTACATACCTTAAATAGGTGAATTTGGGTGTTTATAGACCAGTGCGGCATATTTCTAGAGGTGTTGGTAGCACTGATTTCTTGGATAGACTATAGAAGGGGTACTTAAATCGAATCTTCTCACCAATTATTTGCTTACTGCTGCGGGAATGATCAGCTCTTAATAGTTCATACGCATCTAAGTGTTTGACCAATGAAGATATCAAATCGATAATTTTCTTCATGTACCGATCTGGCTACTGGAGATTATTTTTATATATATATATATATATATATATATATATATATATATATATATATATATATATATATATATATATATATATATATATATATATATATATATATATATATATATATATATATATATGTGTGTGTGTGTGTGTTGTGTGTGTGTAAGGATTCATTGTATGCTCCCCTTCCATAGCCTCTCCAAGATATCAGTGTTACTGACACATCCTGAAATGCACTGTGCTGCTCCATAAACACCCAAGTTCACCCTTTCAAGGTTTGTAAGGCTTCAAAGTTGAGTTAGGTTAGGCTAGCTGAGTTATGTTTGGATATGTTAGTAATAGATTAGTAAGTTGGTTATTTAGTTAGATTAGTAGCTTGGCAATGGTACCATTCGGCCATTGAAATACTATGACTGAAGGTCATGGTTCTTTCCTTATGCCTACATCTACACTCAATATTTTGTCATATTTGTTACACATCTCTTACTGTCCCAGAACATTTGACAAGTCACAACATTTCCCATCTCTATTTCTTTTAGCTATCTTTTTTCCTTATTTTTACCATAATTTTGGAAGGTCCACAGCTTATGGCGCCCAGTACCCAGTTCAGAGGGGTGCCAAGAATCTCTGGGGATCTTGTTGATTCTACTAATGATGGAACACGTTTGGTGGTAGTAATGGCTCTGCCCTTAATCTTGCACCTCCTGCATTCATGGTCTGAACTCCGGTCTTTCGTCTGTGGAACAGCGCTTGTGTACATACCTCCTTAACGTCCTCCTTCTTTTGAAAGTCAGCTATCTAGCCCTTGTTTTCCTTAGCCATTTCAAATATCTCACTATAACCTGTATTCTCCTTTCTGGTCCAAAAATGGGGTCTTTGTACCTCCTGCAACACGAACACTCCTATTGCAAGACTCATGGACCTTCAGTCTCCTGACTTTGATGTTCTCAGCTGAAGATCTATCTCTCCACTACCACAATATTTCTTTGCTTCTGCTACTGCTCTCCTAACTCCACTAACTTTGTGTCTTTCTTTGAATATCTGTCCTTGCTATCTTCTCACACGAATGCTAAAGTTCTTTATTTTGGGGACCTCAGTGCACACCACAGTGAGTGACTCAATTCCTCTCACACTGATATTGGAAGAAGTGAGGACCTTTCTTTCTCTATTACTCACGATCTAGGCAGATTTCACACATCCTGCTCCTGTTTCTGATCACCATGATCATGCAGCTCACACTCTTGACCTATTTCTTACTGCTAATCCTTCACACTACTGATATTCTGTGCCTTCCCCTCTATGATCTCAATCTCTTCCATTTTGCTCCCTCTCCATCTTTCCTCCTACTCATTGCTACCTTTGGCACTTTAAGGATACCCAACACAATAATTTGCATAACTCTCTGCCTTCCCTTGGGATGACTACTGCATTCTGATCCGCAACCCTGCTCAGGTAGCCCTAGAAGTTGCTGAGATCATAAGCACAGGAATGGAGACATTCGTCCCCTCCTCTCTCAAAAATGTTCTCCCCCTAATCCTTGGTTTGACCATGCCTGTTCTATGGCTATTAAAGGCCAGGGATCAGGTATACTGGTCATACCAAGCCTCTCCTTCTGGTTTGACTCGCTCTGCTTTTATTAAAGCCAGGAATCGCTGGACTTCTTGGATTCAATGAGCCAAAGCCTTCTTTTTAAGAAGGAAAATTGATAACTTTAACTCCTCTCCACTGATAAATGTTTCTGTTCTATAGCCAAAAACTTGTGTAACTCAAGCTTTCCCCCTCTCATTCGTTTTGATGGTTCTATAGCTTGCTCTCGTACTGATAAAGCCACTCTCTGTCTCATTTTTCTGCCAACTCTTTTATAAGTGAATCCAGTACACCTTTTCCTTGTACTTTACCCCTCTCTAACCTTATGCCCTCGCTTATTCTTTCTTCACGCAAACCCCCTAAGGTTCTTCACTCTTTAAAGATGAACAAGGCAGCTGGACCTGATGGTATCCCTGCAAAGTTCCTTAAGCAGTTTGAAGATGAACTGGCTCCCGTGCTTTGCTGCCTTTTTCACCTCTCTCAGCCAGTATCTATCCTTCTTCTTCTGACTCTAGTTCAACCTTTTCCTAAGAGGTGACCAGTTTATTTCTTTCAACTACCGACCTATTGCCATAATCTCTGCTATTGCTCAGTTCTCACTTCTTGAAAGATCTTGAATCTAACTCTCTTATCACTGATCACCAGTACAGGTTCCTCAATGCAAGATCCACTGGTGACCTCCTGTCCTATCTTATTCATGAGAACTATGGGGAATCATTTGTTGTTGCCCTTGATATCTCTAAGGCTTTTGACAGAGTCTGGCACAAGGCTCTGTTGGCCAAACTCCCTGCATATGGCTTTATCCCTTCTCTGTATTTGCTGATTTCCAGTTTTCTTTCTGTTTTTTATCTGTGGTTGTTGACGGTACATCATCTAGCTCCTTCCCTATTACCAGTGGTGTTCCATAGGGCTTTGTTCTTTCACCTACTGTGTTCCTTCTTTTCATCAGTGATCTTTAATCCCTAACCACCTCTCTTCTCCACACCTCTGCTGATGATTCTAACCTTTATTTTTCCTCTGCCTTCTCTTCGGAACCTTTATCTGCTACTTGTAATCAGTCTCGTATCTTTCTTTTTTCTACTCTCAACAACGATTTGCTGAAAGTGTCTGAGTGGGGCACCCAAAATTTATTCAAATATAATACCTCCCAGACACAGTTTATGGCTGTCTTTATCTTCTTCTCCAGATGGCCCTATTGTCTTAAAAGTTAACTAAATCTACCCTCTTAATTCTATAAACATATTAGGAATCCAGATAGCCTCTAACTTGTCTTGGAGGAGTCACGTAATCCAAATTTCTGAATGCTTTTAAGAATGGGGGTTCTGTTTCGTTTTTGTCATTACTTTTCCTCTTTCTGGATGCTTAAAATCTATAGAAGTCTTATGTGTTCCTGCTCAGAATACTGCTTGCACATCTGGGGTGCTTTTTCTTACACTTATCTTCTTGTTAGTGTTGCATCTAAGGCAGTCAGACTCATTAGTGACCCTTCTCTTACTTTTAATGTGGATTCTTTTTCTCTTCGCCATCCCTTTTTCTTTTCTGTCGCTACTATGCGTAGTACTCACAAAATTGGCCTCGTCTTACAGGTACTGTGGTCTCTTCCGCCTTCTGTCTTTCCTAATTCTTATAACCCGTTTTCCTTTTAAGAGCGGATCTATCATCATCTCAGAGCCTAATCCTGCCATATCTCTTGATCCTCAGTAATTTGACTGTACTTTCATCCTTTCCTTTTCCTATTGTGTATCATTCCCTTATTTCTACCATGACCTTAACCTTCTGTTTTTTCATTGGTTTAATGTTTTTCATACACAGGCCTGATGGGGGCAATTTTCTTTCCTGTCCAGTGTCACACTCATAAGAAAATAAAATGTAAGTTAGGTTAGTTAGATTAAGTTAGTCATGTACTCACTGCCGCCCACCAATATAGTATTGGCTATAAAACAAAAAATAGTGATTTCCAACAAAAACAATTATCAGATTTATTCAAAACGCATCAAAACTTATCAGAAAAAAATAATTTAGTCAAAAAATTTAAGGGGTGCATAAAACGAATAGGTTCAGTTCCTGACAGCTGACTTAATCCGGATTTCAACGTAAATTGGAAAACACCTAAATTCGAACCTACACTGTATTGTAGGTTCCCCACCAATGCTAAAAATAAATACTCTAAAACACAGAAAAATAATCTAAGGTCTTAATATAGGACATAGAAATATTAAAACTATACTATGCAGCATTACTACCTTTACTTTTGTTGTTGACTTCCATCTGGATAACTGGCCCCATATCCAACTTAGAGTTGAACAGCTTAACGTCAATGAATGAGTATAAGAACAAGTGGACGATGATTCTTCTTCCCCCCTTTCCCATTTTTACGGCATTGAACAATCTATTTGGACAATTGAACCAACAGGAGGGGAATTGGGATGCGCCGTTGATGCTGGCTCTCTAGCCAAAGCATTTACAGCATTTTGGTAATGAAGTATGTATCCACAGCAAATGAGCATGATGAACAATATGGCGGACGAGAGGTTGAGAAGCAAAGCCTTTACAATGGTACTTATTTTAAATATATGTTCCTATTGCTCTTGTAGTGCCGTCCTTATGGTTTCTCTCCTTCTCTAAAATTTATATTTGTTAATTTTGTATATAAATTAAATCTAATTCCTTCAAATAACCAAAGACATAAATAAATAAAACCATTAAATTTTGATATATACGTATACAACAATGCCATTTGACTCTTCTTCTGCCAGTCTCACAAACTGTTCAGCGCGCGCTTTGAAGTTACCGCACTAGTCAGATAGGTTGAAAACTTAATTTATTAAAAAACATTTAATTATTTAGTGGCCTCCGACATATATATATATATATATATATATATATATATATATATATATATATATATATATATATATATATATATATATATATATATATATATATATATATATATATATATATATATATATATATATATACAGTGTTACCTCCCTTATCGCGGTAGTTCGGTTCTGGGACCCTTAGCGAACCAGGAAATCCGCGGAGTAGGATCAGCCTATATGTACATAGATATTTTAATGTATTTTTACGTTTACACTGTATAAACCCTCCCTGCAATGTTAAAAAAACCACCCTTTGCATTATAAATAACAGCAAGCAACGTAATTTTTTTATGAAAGTGATAGGAAAACTGACCTTGAATGAGGTGATGATGACTTGACATACATAGGTTCCATATTTTACAATAATTTTTACATTTACGTAAAATAGCGGCCGACATCCACAAACTTTTCCTTCTTTCAACATATCTAAGAGTTTCACTTTATCTACAATGGTTAACATTTTCTTTTGCTGCTTAGGCTCATTACAAAAAGCCTTAGAAGATGAAGGATGCTTGGGAGGCATTGCAAAGGTTAAAATATGCGAGTAAAAAAATCACAAGCAAAGCATATTAATAATAATAAGCACAACGTGAATGGCGCACACGAGTGAGGCGAGACAATGGAAGATGGTGGAAGCCTTTGTCCGAAACGCTAATAGCGGTATCGTATTTTACATGTTGCAATACTGTTAGTATTTATGTTCTTTACTATTTTTTACTGTTATATTATTCTTAGGCTAAGAAATACTTTTTTTTTTATCAATAAAATCATGAAACTACTGGAAATATAAATATATATGCTAGCTCACGTAGCTTCGACCCCAATACATTGTACGCTATCGAACACAAGCAAAACATTTAATAAACACAACGTGAACGGCGCACACGTGAGTTAGACTGAACGAGTCTTTGTCCAAATCGCTGATAGCGGTATCGTATTTTACATGTTGCAATACTGTTAGTATTTATGTTTTTTACTATTTTTTACTGTTTTATTATTCTGAGGCTAATAAATACTTTTTTTTATCAATAAAATCATGAAACTACTGGAAATATAAATATATATGCTAGCTCACGTAGCTGCGACCCCAATACATAGTACGCTATCGAACACTATTTCGTATGATGCAATACTGTGAGTTATACTGTACGTACGTATATCATTCAGTTATTAGTACAATGTATATTAATTTAAAATTCATCTACTTATTTGATGATTGTACAAAATCTATTGTATTTATTCATTGTAATTTGGACCAAATATTCCTTTTGTAAAGATTATACTGTACTTTTCAAAAGAGGTGGTCAATAAACGTATCTATCTATCTATCTACACTTATGTTTTTTACTATTTTTTACTGTTTTATTATTCGTAGGCTGGGAAATAATTTTTTTTATCAATTAGATAATGAAATATGTTTTTTTCAATTAAAAAAAAATTAAAATACTGAGAATTTTTTTTTTTAATCTTTTAATATTTTTGGATATACCCATGAAATAAAATAATAATTTATAAAAAAAAAACCGCGATACAGTGAGAAAGCGAACCAAGAAACGGGAATAACCGGGGTAACACTGTATATATATATATATATATATATATATATATATATATATATATATATATATATATATATATATATATATATATATATATATATATATATATATATATATATATATATATATATATATATATATATATATATATATATATATATATATATATATATATATATATATATATATATATATATATATATATATATATATATATATATATATATATATATATATATATATATATATATATATATATATATATATATATATATATATATATATATTATATATATATATATATATATATATATATATATATATATTATCCAAAATATAAGATATACAGTATATGTTATTCAGAAGCACTTGTCATTTAAGCGGAAAATTGTGGAATCAGCTCTCATTGAAATTCAACACAATATCAATTTATCTAAGGAGCAGTGGATCCCCGACATAACTGATAAAGCACTTCTGAAGCACAGCCTCTACAAAGTTATCTGCAATAGAAACCCCCAACCATATTGTCGGTTTTCTTTATGTATTTCTTTAATTCTAATGTGTTTTTGTAATTACTTGATGTTTATTGTCTGTATTATTGTTTTTCTTACTATTTTTGGTATTACTTTACAATCATCATTAGTATTATTTTTGTTGCTGTTGTTATTGTTATTATCATTATTATTATTATTATTATCATTATTATTATTGTCATTGTTGTCATCTTCATTATTATTATTATTGGGATTATTATTATTAGTGTTATTATTATTATTATTTAATTTTTTTATTAATATTATTATTATTAATACTTATAATTAAAATTTTTCTATTATTTTCATTATTTTATACATATTTATTGTTTTTTTAATTTTTAATTTATTTAGCTATATTATGCTATCTGTTACTATTATTTTTTTGTCGTGTTTATATATATATATATATATATATATATATATATATATATATATATATATATATATATATATATATATATATATATATATATATATATATATATATATATATTATACAGTGATCCCTCGCTATATCGTGATTCACCTTTCGCGAATTCAGTGCATCATGGTTTTTTGCCGAGCTTTTTTTTTTCTGGGTATATGCGAGAATATTAAAATATTAAAATTTTCAGTATTTTCATTATTTTATTGAAATTTTTTTTTCTCATTATTTTACTGATAAGAAAAAAGTATTTCCCAGCCTAAGAATAATAAAATAGTAAAAACTAGTAAAAAACATAAATTTAAACACATAACTCTGCACCATAGAAAATACATTACCAGTATCGGGGTTTCGGAAAATGCAAAGGGTCGCACGTACGTGAGATAGTATATATTAAAATTTACAGTATTTTCATTATTTTATTGATAAAAAAAGTATTTCCTAGGCTAAGAATAATAAAACAGTAGAAAATAGTAAAAACATAAATTTAAACATGTAACTCACAGTATTGCACCATGTAAAAGAGTCGCACCTGCGTGAGATAGTACATGGGATGCTATTGGCTGATGGGTGGGAGACGATGAATCACAGAATTGTTTTTCTGTATGTTCTGTATCTGGGGTTTGATTGGCTTTTTTATTAAAGCTTGGTTCTCCCAGCATCTTCCATTGTCTTGCCTCACCCATTCAGGCTACTCACGTGTGCGCCGTTCGCGTTGTGCTTCTTAATACGTTGTGTTTGTGATATTGTGACACTTTTGTATTTCAACCCCTGCAATGCCGCTCAAGAGTCCTTCATCTTCTAAGGCTTCTGGTAGTGAGCCTAAGTGGCAAAGGAAGATGTTGACCATAACAGATAAGGTAAAATTGTTAGATGTGCTGAAGGAAGGAAGAAGGTTCTCGGATGTCGGCCGTCATTGGCTGTGGAGTATGTACACGTGATAGGTAAGCTTACCTATCATGTTCATATAAATTTATGCTTGCACGCTGTTATTAATAAAGTAAAGGGTGGTTTGTTAGCAGTGCGGGGAGGGTTTATACAGTAAAGGTAAAAATAAATATAAAATACTTATGTATATATGGGGCCCCTACTTCACGGATTTTCACCTATCGCGGCGGGTCCCGGAACTGAACCCCTGCGATAAACTAGGGAGCACTGTGTATATATATATATATATATATATATATATATATATATATATATATATATATATATATATAATATATATATATATATATATATATATATATATATATATATATATATATATATATATATATATATATATATATATATATATATATATATATATATATATATATATATATATATATATATATATATATATATATATATATATATATATATATATATATATATATATATATATATATATATATATATATATATATATATATATATATATATATATATATATATATATATATATATATATATATATATATATATATATATATATATATATATATATATATATATATATATATATATATATATATATATATATATATATATATATATATATATATATATATATATACAGGTTGTACTGTATTATAGTTTTTACCATTAAATAAAAGTAGATAGTATATCCCCTCAATTGTATAATATATTTGGCCGTAAATTATACTTGAATAAAAGAATAAGTTTCTTGCAAGTGATATTTTGATTATGCTTTATATTTCAGTTTGATGAGGAAGAAGAATTAGCTTTATCACAAGAAAAAGAGGATGCTGCATATGCTCAAAGACTTGCATCTGTGTCCCATGATTTGTCGGACAGTGATGAAGATGTAACTGTTGTTACAAATCTTAAATACAAGCCTACAGTTGAAGTTGATGTCATCAGTATTGAAAATGAACGTGATGAGATTAATAAAAGGAAGAAAATGGACTGTAGTCAAGTCCAATGTAGGCATTTTATATAGTTAATTGGTGGATGTCACCCTCACAAATAATTTAGGATTGTTTTAATTTTTGTGCGCCTTTATGCAATAGTGATATATTTATGTTATTATGTCGATATTTTCATGCATATCATGCTTAATTATCTGTATTTCATACTCATGGGAGCTGCTCCATGAGGTAGACTAGGTTAATGGAAAAACCTCTTTGAGCGAAGTTTATATGGCAGGACTTATACATGATTAATGTAGTATATACTGGGTATCATTTCAGTGTTTATAATATTGAAGAGATTATTTTCATATTTATGTAAACACTGTCATACTCTTGGATCATTGACCTTTCAACCATCAAATTTATTCTGCAGTGCACTCAGTATCAGATGATGAAGAAGTGGAGGCACAAGGTTCACAGTCTGTATCGCCTCACCCTAGAGTTCCCTCTCCTGTTACAAATGGCATGTATTATCTAATTTGGTCATAAAATTTCATCTATATTGTATTCCTTTATATGGAATATATTGTTTTGAGTATTTTGTAGAATACGTATGTTGTCAATGATTACTTTCTCTTAACTGGTTGCCATTTATGTTACTGCCTTTCTTCTCTTATATTTGTATATGTTATTTTCTATCCCAAAATCAAGAGGATGTCCACATAAAAAAAAGACATTAAAAATAAATTCACATTATTTCACATATTTGTTACTTCTATTGAAACTCATTTGCAAACTCCTAAACCATTTCCTCAGCTAGGCCTCTGGCATTCGTCATGTCCCCTCGTCTCTTCAGAAGTGTTTTTCACTGATGATTATCACTGTGAACCAGTTCATTCTCTCCCTTGTTCACATTCCACCTTAATGGATGTCAAAGTTCATTTTAAATAAAGTCTCTCTTATTCACTCTCATTTTGTTTAGCTGTGGCCTATATTAGGTAAAAAGAAATGTTTGTCATTACTATATTATCCACGCCTCCCTTATTTCCAATATGCGTAAGCATGTTTTATTAATTTAACCCATTACAGTTATTTTTTTTCTATTGCACCTGCAAGTATTATTTATTTCACTAAGGATTCATCTTACTATTTAGATCCATATCACTTTAAGCATTTTCATTTACTTTTTATTACCGGTACAGTATGTGGTACTCGTAGAGCATAGTACTAAATGGAAAACTGGCTCATTTTTTTTTCTTCGCTACTGTTGAAGGACCCAAGAATCGTCACTCCTCTGTTGCACTTTTTTTTTTTTTTTTTTTAGTACAAAAAACTACTGACTCCCTAAGATTTTACTATTGCATGATTTAGATTTAAGATGTATTTTCATTTACCCATGGTTATCCTATCATTCAGTGATACTGTATATTGGGTAAATGTTCTTGTTTTGTCCAATGCTTTTTAAAAGTAATATTTCAAGAAAATATGAATGGGAGATCCATTATTGTGAGATCACGTTAAAACAACTTGTGAGTAAATTTCTGTAATATTGTCTTCATTTTTTATATTCCTTCATTTCATACTCTTCATAAGAAAATTTATATCGTTTTATTAATTACCATATAAATATTTCAGAGACCACATCAAAGCCAGATACATCAGCAAAGAAGAGACCACTTTGTAAATTTGGTTCCACTTGTTACAGGAAGAACCCCTGGCACTTGGAAGAATTTTACCATCCCCATTTAGATAACAATGCATCTGGCAGTCAGTCATGTAAGGGCTCATGTGTGCTTTTTTTAATTGTTACTGTTATAGTTGAAAATACATTAGTCTCATATACTGTTTTATTTGGGAGGCATTATTCTATTCTTTGGTATTTCTTCTTAAATCATTTTTTTTAAAGTTTTATCATCATGAACTGTTTCCCTGGATGTGGGGAAGAATAAATTCCATTCTCTTATGCTCTGTATGTCATAGACATTGAATAAAATATGTATTCCTGTTCTGGGGGGAGAAAGAATTACAATTTGCATATGATTGTATTTCGTAGGAGCAGACCGAGAGAGATTTATTCTGGTGGTTGATTCCACCCTCCTATTCCCTGTGTTTAGTGGGTTATCTGCTTTGTTGAGGAAGAATGCCACCCTCATATTCCCTGTGGTTCTAGGAGGACGCCGCAGTAGCTCAGTGGTATAGTGCCCTTCTTGTGAAGTAACTAATGAGGGTTTGGTCCCACTGTGTGGTGTTTGGAAGGGCATCCAGCTTTAATTTCCCAGCTTGAACATGTCTTTGTCCACCCTCATTCGAATGGTGGCTAAATGTTACACATAAAACTGCAATAAATAATTTCATTGTGGTTCTAGGGCAACAGCCTCCCTGATAGTTATTCCCATGATGAGAGAACACAACAGTGGGGGAAGGATTAAACAGTAGTAAAACTAATTGAGGTTTTCTTTTTTTATTTTTTTTTTGTTTCTAGTAGAATGAATTACCCAATAAAGGATTTATATTCTTCTGTCACTGTAATTTTTACCACTGAAGTTGCAAAATGTGCATTACACATGTACAATAAGAAATGATTGCATAATGATTACAAATAATCACTTAATACACTTCATGTTTATCATTCTCATATAAGGAAACTTTCAATAGATGTAAGATTTAATGAATAAATAAAACCAATAAGGTTTTATTTCATGTTTGATATGTTATCAAATATGATGAATTACGTAATACTATATTATGATGCATTTTCTTGTATCGCAATAATTATACAGTACTATTAAAATTTAATGTGTGTCATTGGACGTTACTTCATGTGGTTAATTTTAAATTATATACACTATTTTCGGTATGTCAACAAGGAAACTAATATAGACTATGAAGTCTAATGTAACTTGTTATAGTATATGAGGTACATGTAATAATTTAAAGTCTGAATATATTTTGGATTTGTATTATGCTGTAATCATTTAAAATATAATTTTTATTTTTATTTTAAAAGCTTCATACTCAGATAAATCAGATCCTGTAATAAAGAGACAGAAGGTGTCTTCAGCTGATTCCGCTAACACCAGTACTTCAAAGGATAACAAGAGGTAGGTGTTGCTCTTTAATGTAAAAGTACCTTTGCTCATGTTAAAGGTATATGTCAATTGAGTCCTGGTAATTTTTGTGTGCTTATTAATATTCCGTGTGCGTATATTCTTTCTTTTCTTTGACACTCCTTGAAGTTTTGGTGCTTATGCTCCCTAGCAGTTATATTTGGATCATCACAGTTAAACTATCTTATGCATGGTATACTTTACTTTTATTGCTTGGAAAATCCTAATATCAGATTGTATTTCCTGAGCAATATATTGTCTCATAAGCACCATCTATTGAATTTTAGATCTTATGAATTAACATTGCTAATATAGAACCTTATGTTATCTCACTAGTAGTTTCGTAAAGGTCTCGGGGGCCACGAAGCCAATATTTAAAGTGGAATAGAATGGCTATTAATTATATGTAAAGAAACTGTAGACAACATTTATACCTTATGGAACCACTGATATAGGTATTTCCTATTCTTTTTGCCTTGGTGTGGCAAATGCTCACCATTTTCATATGTATGAGGAAATAAACATCCCTGCTGTCTTTAGAGATGACTGTTTTGGGATTGATAGGTACAGTGTGAAATATTTGTAACTAATAGCTGTTTCACTCTTGCTATGAATCTTACTGGGCATGATTTTTTTTTATTTGTTATTATTTCCATCATATTATTGTTGAAATATCTCTGCCCAAGCGGCTATGTGTTTCAAAATAATATCGCCACTTCTCTCCAATCTGTATTATTTATTACAGAACTTTCGCATCTCGTTTGGCAAGTAGCACGCCATACAATTTGTTTCTGAATAAAGTTTACAGTGTAAAAGAAACCCATGATGACCCTCTGGGATTAGTCTTCCCAGATATTCTACATCCACTTATGGGAGAGATTGTGGAGTCTGTTCAGGTAGGTTCATTGTAGATAGACCTTATTATTTATATTCATAAGTATCCCTGATAGTTTTCTTAAATGTTTTGCAAACTCTTAAGATATTTATTATATAGTTCCTTTATTTTGTAGCAACGAAGTTTTAAAGTGAATAAGTACTGAATATATTGGTTTGTAAGGGATTAACATATGAAGAAAAGAGTATTGACCATTTTGACAGAAATTTTCAATGTTAAGGGATTCATATAGATCAGTTGCACTGAGATTTATTCATCACACTTATTTCTTTTTTTTCCTACATAGTTTACAGATCAATATTGTTACAGTCTAAAATACTGTATAAAGATATGATAAAATAAATTAAAGTGAAATAGGTATTTTTTTACACGTTTGAACTCATTTTTCCACATAGATGTTCTGTAGACGAGTAATGATGAATAAGACTAATTCTATATTTAGCAGTCCACCTGAGATATACCAGCTAACACTGTGTGAACCACTTATTTATCATTTACAATAGGTGCGATATATTTATGCAGTATTTTCTATACAAATCACACACTTGCAGACTAACGCTAATCACGATCCAGTATTAGCAACTTGTATTTTAACCTAATGTATTTTCTTTGCATTTTATGAATATAGGTTCTAAAGAACAACAACAAACTTTATTTCATTTCATTATACAATGGGTATTCGTCAGCCGGGGCAAGCCCCAACCCCCCACTGTGGTGTCCAACCACAGCAGTTCCTGCCAGTAAACAGCTTAAACTCTCGGTCTTGGACGTATCCGATCTTTCGACCTCGTGAATGCGAAGCCAGCGCGTTACCACTGTACTAGCAAAACTGAAAAATATAGTTATATATAGTATATTTATTTTTATTTTTTGTGCATTTGTTGTAAGATCTGTAATATAGGTATCAGTATTATCAAATATACATCCAGTAAGAATGTTTGTGGATTGCTTAATTCAACTCGTATTTCCCTTTAAAACAAAGGAAAAGGTTTCAGTTGATCAGATTATTTTCATGTGTTAGATCACATAGCTAAGGTATTAAAATAACAGTTGTCCTGTGTGCCTTTTTTTTTTTTTTTAATGTAGGGGTATATATATATATATATATATATATATATATATATATATATATATATATATATATATATATATATATATATATATATATATATATATATATATATATATATATATATATATATATATATATATATATATATATATATATATATATATATATATATATATATATATATATACATATATATATACATATATATATACATATATATATACATTATATATATATATATATATATATATATATATATATATATATATATATATATATATATATATATATATATATATATATATATATATATATATATATATATATATATATATATATATATATATATATATATATATATATATATATATATATATATATATATATATATATATATATATATATATATATATATATATATATATATATATATATATATATATATATATATATATATATATATATATATATATATATATATATATATATATATATATATATATATATATATATATATATATATATATATATATATATATATATATATATATATATATATATATATATATATATATATATATATATATATATATATATATATATATATATATATATATATATATATATATATATATATATATATATATATATATATATATATATATATATATATATATATATATATATATATATATATATATATATATATATATATATATATATATATATATATATATATATATATATATATATATATATATATATATATATATATATATATATATATATATATATATATATATATATATATGCTTGCTTATCACTTACTTCTAGCTATGGCATACCATTTTCATAGGATTACTCATTTTACCTGCTGAGCTGGTAAGGAGTAAATGACAGACTCCATTGCCTTGGAATGTGGTGACGTCAAATTCTGATCATTTTGTATAGCAAACTAATCTAACGTATCAAATCACAGAAGCTTTGGCTGACTGGGAAGACCTGGAAGCTTTACCTTCTACTGACGTTTTGAGTCAGAAGCTTTGACATACACAGTACAGAAGCTCCATTACTTACTAACAACCATGTTATAAACATTCACAGATTTGAACAAATATTTACCCATTATCTACTCATGTATTGTGTATATACTGCTGTACTGTATTATTACATTATTATTACTGGATTAAAATTCATTAACACTGCATACTTTATGTTTTATGTTAGTAGTTAAGAAGAAGAAGCAGAGACGACTGTAATTAATACACAAGGTTCCAGGATCCATTGTTCCAGATATCCCCGTTGAAGAGAATGACAGAGAGATTCTCCTCCCACAGACGAATACCAGGAAGTTCCACATACAGAGAGGTCCAAACATCTGTTTCCAGAAAAGTGTCTTCAGCAGATTGTTCTATACTTGCTATGCTTTGATTCTTTTCCAAAGTTTGATAAAAGTTAAATGGTAGTGAAGAAATCTCTGGATATTTCATATGTTGGAGAAGCATCAGTGTGGCACACCAAGTACCCAGCAATATTAGTTGAAGTCACTTTCCTGTAAAAGTGCCTTTAGCTTGTATTCTAAGGCAAATTAATTCTTTGGGAGAAGAATCTCTCTATCACTCTCCTCAACAGGGATATCTGAAATGAAGGGTCCTGGAAACTTGTGTATTCATTGCAGTCCTCTCTGACGCTTAACCAACACACATATATACAGTACTATGAATACAATATATCAACTTAGGAACATATTAAATTTCATTAATACTATATACTTCATGTTTTATGTAGTACAAAAGTGTCTTTAGCCTAAGAACTTTAGAGCATTGCATATGTATGTACTGTACAGTACTTTTGTTTTACCTAAGCACAACTTTCGAACTGACATCTGGAACCTAACTCGTTCGTAAGTTGGGGAGTGTCTGTACACTTCAGGTTGGAGTAAATCAGCGATTCATACAGTTATTATATGTTGTCCTGGCGTTATTCAGTAAATGTTGTTGTCCTGTATTTTGTTTTTAATTTCAAAATGAGCAGCTTTATTCATATTAAAGCTGTCTGATTATGACATAGCAATTACAATAAAAGGAGAGTGAAATCAATATTATTTTGATAACATGCCATATCGTACTACAGCTATCAGATTGACCACAACAACAACAAATATTTTATTCCAATCTTCAGCACACCCTACCTGTCCTTGCCTATGAAATAGGATAAATATTGTATAGAGAGAGAGATTTACAATCTCTGTGGCCTCAGTCTTTGTTACTTGCTTGCTAAAATAGTGTGGAAACCTTCCTTGCATCATATTGATGATTTGACGTTTCTTCTAATATACAAACTTATATCTTCTCATGACTAAGTGGCTCTAGTCTGATTTAATCAGGGAAGTAATCATACTTAGGTCTTTGGTATTTAAAGTTATCCTTCTTTTGTGCCTTCTCACATATTTAAGTCCTTGCTGATGATTTATTTTGATATACTTGCAAGTGTTGTCTCTTCTTCAGTCACTCTTTTCATCCCAAAGACTGCATACAAGATAATTTATATAAACTAAATCCAGTATAACTGTTATAATGAAATCCATATCTGGCCTTGTGAAACAATACTGCTAAATGAAAACCTTGTTCTATGAAATACAATATTACTGCAGTTTCAATAGTCTATCAGAAAAATTATATTTCGGAACTTTTGTTCTTTATAATAAGTTAGCAGAAATTATTACATCACTACATTAGTTGATTACTGAGCTTGTAGGGATGTATGAAAGTATGCAATTATGACTGAATGTGGGTAAAAGTATAGATGAGAGATGAAATAGGAATGTCGATTTTGGCAGATTGAGTATGCAAGTAAATGGTAAGCTGCTTGAGGAATGCGGGCTACTAAATATAAGTGAATGGAGGAATGGATGAGAAGGTGAGTTTCAAAGTAAAGGAAGTGAGTAAATGACAATGTGAGGTGAAGTATGTGTTTAGTAATAGGTATTTTGGAATAAACATTATGGAAAGTTACATGGAGTGATTGTACTTACATCAGTGTATGGAGTGAAGACTTGAAATGTAAGCGAAGATGAAAGTAACGCACTGGATGTCGTTGAGATGTGTTGAGAAGAATTATAGAGATGTCAAGTATGGATAGCTTGAGAAATTGGGGTTATTGCAGAGCTTGGGCAGTGTAAGATATTTGTGTGGAAAGGATGACTAAAGAGCGCAGGGATGGGTTGGGCTTATGGACATGATGAATGAGGTTGCAAGAGCATTGGATGCACATGGTTATGCTAGTGGAGCTATGAAGAAAGAGTGCAAGATATGCATTTTAGTAGAGAGAGATTGTAAGTAGATGATACAGGATAAAAAGATTTTTCCACACCCGCTCAGAGTTGTGAATTGAGATGAGTGTGTGTGGGAATATCTACACATGATGAAGCAGTAGGGATTAACCAACTTCAGCTGTCGAGCACCACAACAGGCTCCACTTCACTCTGGGTAACACAAGCAGTATGGTAGTTGAGGGGATTATGGTGGCTCCTTATTACCAAGCAGCTAAGGTGAGAGAAATATGGTGAGTGGGTCTTATGGTGAAAGAATGTACGTTAGACTCGGCCACCCTTCAAAAAGAGGGGCTTATGGCCAATGCACTGTATTTATTATAAAAAGCCAGTCATATCGACATATTAAACCAGCTGTCTTCATTCTCGGAAATCCTTGTATTTGCTCATCATTGTGACAATAGTGTTGTTGAAATCTCGTGTGTAACTGAAACCATTTTTTAAGAAGTCTTTACCGTTTTTAAGCCAGAAACTTAATAGTTACTTCTTGTAAATGTAGATTTTAAATGGTATTATTTATTATTAGAACAACAGAATGTAAAAAATTAAAATTTGAAGCTTTCAACTGACCTTACTTATTTTCAACATTTTTCTCTGGTTAAAAGTATCATACCTTTGTTACGTATGTCTGTAGCAGACTAGTTTGAAAGGAAGTTTTTTGACATCCTTATAGTCCTAGTATCATAAGTAATGTCTTCCTGTTTGCTATCATATATATGTACTTGACTCTTTCTCATAAATTATAGATTGCCCAAACTGACTTGCCTCATTCTCTTTGTAATTCTCTTTCTCCAGTAAGTTCCTCATTTATGTTATGATGAAGATATCCTTCATCATGGAATGGCTTATTACCTTTAATTGTGACCATGAAATCTGCAATTATATTTGTACTAGTAAATTGTTTTATTCCTTTATTTTTTCAGTTAAACTTTATGGTTGATTTGAAGTATCTTGTGGATATTTACAAAGTCTGCCGAGCATATAGGAAGCCTCTTCTTGTCATGTATGGTTCACTGGAGGGAGACCCTAAGGACTATGAAAATGTAACTTGTGTGGAGGTAAAGATATTAATTTTAATATATTTTTAGTAGCTCTAGTCATATGATATTATAGTCTGTGCCATATCTTTGTTTAAAACTCCTCCACGATTGCATATAATTGATTATTTTAAGATTTCCACGAAGTTTGCATACCCATTTTCAAGTCAGGCTCACTTGTTGTCCTTGCCCCTCATAATTCTTAATATACAAAGCACTATGTAAATATATTCTCACACTCCATTATTAAGTTCATACTGACTTTTTTTCGTATTATCTACACTTGGAATAAGCTTAAATTTGCTAATATCCTGCTTACTAACTTTGAGAGAATATGTATGCACTTCGTGTACAGTTTCCTATGCAAGCTGACTTTTATTCTTTTGCATTGATATGAAGTACCTATTTCCTTATGATGTGCTTTTATTCAGTAAATACATTTGTTATTTAATGTGTATTGCTCTTGTGCTAATATTTCACACTACTATTTTTCTTAATAGGTAAAGATTCCATTTCAATTTGGAACACATCATACAAAGATGATGTTGTTACAATACAAAAATGGTTTAAGAGTTGTTATTCACACGGCTAATTTGCGTCCAGATGACTGGGAAGAGAAAACGCAGGGATTTTGGGTGTCTCCTCTTTTTCCTGAATTAGGTTAGCAGATATGTTATTGTTTGAAATTAAGTGTATTGCTAGTGTAAATTTCCATTTGGCATTGCCTAGCAAGTTGTATGGAATCACATCATCTGAAGCTTTCTCTTTCAAGATATTTCCCAACAATCACATAAACTTAACAGGTTTTATGTATCAATTATTGAATTTCTCACCGTACAGAAGCTCCCCTACTTACACGCGGCCGAGTTACGAACGTTCACAGATACAAACAAAAACATACCCATCATCCACCAATGTATTAATGGATGTATTACTGTATTATTTTGTATCATTACATTATTATTAGTATATTTAGATTCCTTAATACTGTATACTTTATATACAGTGCTGTATTATGTAGTAGGCAAGTGTCTAGCCTAACTACTGTAAAGTACTGCATATTTATGTACTGTGCAGTACTTTTTTTGCCTAAACACTCTTTATGAACAATTCTACTTATGAACGGACTTCTGGAACCGAACTCGTTCATAAGTTGGGGAGTGTCTGTATAAGATATTATCTTGGAAGTAATTAATTTTCCTTAGTGTATAAGCATATATAGAGAAATTTTTTTGCGTTTTTAACACAGGGATGTCCTAATAAGCAGCCAGAAGTTATAGAATAATACATATACATGGCCCCATTCCCTCATGTAATGGGGGTGGCCAAGCCAAGAAACATGCATTCACCACAATCCACACAGTCCCCAACTACTACTCTGAGCTCCTTGGGGATAATGAGTTGCCACATTCCCTCCTACCACCCTGCTTGGGTCACCCACAAGGTAGGCAGGCAAGGATATTCTACAGTGAGGCCCGACAGCCGCAGCTGGCTTACCCCCACCACTTCATCACATTACAACTCTCCCACACCTGTCCATCACAGTTTGCTGAGCTAGCAGGTGCGAGAAATCCCTTTGGCCTGTGTTACCTATACACAGTCTTCCTCCACTCATTCCCATCTCTTCCCTGCTACACTGATATTCCACTTGCATCCAGTGCCCTTTTCATGCCATCCATCCATCTCATTCTAGGTCTTCCTCTTGGCCTAACTCCAACCACTTCTTCACTCCACACTCCTTCAATGTGTCCAAAAACAGCCTTCTTTCAGCACCGGTTTTCTGCCTGGCCTCATTTATCACTCTATTCTATATACACCAATCATTCTTCTCAGACACCTCATCTGCAATACATTCAACTTTTTTTTTTCATCCTCTTCTCCATTCAATACTGTTGGCACAATCACACCTTCATATATCCTTCTCTTTGCTTATTCCCAAATACCTATTTCTCATCACATTTTCAACCCACCTAGACATTTACTTTCTTCATTCGCTCTATGACTTACCTCCACATCCACTCGTCCATTCCATGATAGTCCCTTGAAATACTCAGCACATTTCTCTCTCACCTTTAATTAGTCTACTAATAATTGCCTATCTGCTCCTTTCACCCTCTCCTTACTAGACTCACCTTTCCGCACTCTTTTCATTTCCTTCCAAAACATTTTCATTCATAACACTGAACTGTTAACATACAGTCTAAAATGGTAGGAAAAGCCCATCAAATAAAACAACGAAAATATATATATAAAAAGTACTTATTAATTTCGTGACCTAAACTGGTCACCTTCCGAAAGTACAATGGCAAGAGATACAACTTTTTATATATATATATATATATATATATATATATATATATATATATATATATATATATATATATATATATATATATATATATATATATATATATATATATATATATATATATATATATATATATATATATAATATATATATATATATATATATATATATATATATATATATATATATATATATATATATATATATATATATATATATATATATATATATATATATATATATATATATATATATATATATATATATATATATATATATATATATATATATATATATATATATATATATATATATATATATATATATATATATATATATATATATATATATATATATATATATATATATATATATATATATATATATATATATATATATATATATATATATATATATATATATATATATATATATATATATATATATATATATATATATATATATATATATATATATATATATATATATATATATATATATATATATATATATATATATATATATATATATATATATATATATATATATATATATATATATATATATATATATATATATATATATATATATATATATATATATATATATATATTCGTTGTTTTATTTGATGGGCTTTTCCTACCATATTTTCATTCCTTTCAAAATTTTTACACAAGCTTCTACCCCACCTTACATCCATTTCTCTCGTTGCCTCCCTCACCACTCACCTTGCTAACCTACTCTTTGCACTATACCTTTTATATGCATCAACATTACCTATCTGCAACCATACCTCAAATGCCTGCTTCTTTTCTACCACTACTGCACTCACCTCATTTCACCATTCACTACCTTTTCTTTTATTTCGACCTGTTACTGTCTTTCTACACACACACACTGCCTCTTCATACTTCATAACTTCCTTCATGAAACAACTCCATTCTTCTTCCACTCCCTCCTCACTTTCTCTCTCCCTGCATTCCAAACATTCCTCAGACTAGCCTTATACTCACAGTCTTTCTCTTTTTTACCCATCTCATTTACTTTTAGCACCTCTCTTCCTTTCTCACTTCTCCTGTTTCCCCACTTTTTTTCCACTCGCTCTTCTTTTCACTATATAATGATCAGAAATTCTACTACTAGCTCCTCACAGTACATTCACATCCAATACTTTTTCAATCACCCTCCTGTCCACCACAACGTAATCCATTAATGCTCTGTCTACTACTTTTCCATTATCTACTCTGACCCACATATGCTTGTGTACATCTTTCTTTTTGAACACAGTATTAGCAATCAACATCGTTCTCTCAGTACACATTTCTATAAGTTTCTTCCCACTCTCATTCCTACCAGGTACTCCATACTTCCGAATTACACCATCAACTGGCTCATTCCCCACTCTAGCATTCAAATTTCCATCAACACCACATCCACAGTCATTCCCAAGTCTTCCACACACTCATTCAATTTCATCTAAAATTCTCCATTCTACCTCATTTTTTTCCACTGCCAGGGCCATATGAGCTCACAAACGCCCAAAGCTTGCATCCAGTCTCATTTTAGCCACTATTATTCGAGATGATACTTCCTTCCATTTCACCACACACTTATCTCTTCACACTTACCAACAAAGCCACTCCCTTTCTTCCTCTTCCTCTCACCTCCAGACACCACACCTACCACACTCCCAAATGTCACCTCATCATTCCATTTTATCATAGATTCGCTCAGTACAAGTACATCCATCTTTCTCTTTACAAACATACTCCCTATCACCTCCCTCTTACTTTCATTTACACTACAATCATGCATAGTCAGAGACCTAATTACTAAGGTTCTGGCTGGATCTTTCCTGTCAGAATACCCCCGCATTTGTTGTCCACTCATAGGATAAAAAATACAGAGGAAGGTATTCCCAGTTCCCCTGCTCTGCCCCATTTAATCAACTTTTACAACACGCAGGAGAACACGGAAGAAGTATTCTACCCTCTCCCTTAGAGGAGGGGTCTAGATCAATGGGCAGCTTAATACTGAATTATATTTTATTATTAGAACATTAGATTCTAAATGAATTTCTGATATTCAGAGGGCAAGAAAGCCAGCATTTTAGATGGAGAGTCACCAACGTGTTTCAAACGTGATTTGGTGGATTACATATTAGCTTACAAAGCCCCGGATCTCACTCGTTGGTCGCATATCATCAGGAAATATGACTTCAGCAGCTGTAAGTGAGTACTCTGAAAGTTCTTTTTACAACTTTACTTTTCACTTAGTTTCCTAGCTTGATAGATATGATAATTGAAAAACTTGAGAGATGTAGTAGTTATTAGGGCATTATTTAATTAAATACTGTCAGGATATTAAGCCGATCAGAAGTTTTTAATATTGAAGACCTTTGTACTGATAAGCGAACACTAAGTTTTGACATGCTCACCATCATTGACAGTTGCTGGTAAGATATTCGTAATATAATTCCAGCACCTAAATCTCTACTGACATTTTCTGAGTCTTTGGGCACTGGTTCTTGCGTTTATATATAGAACTCCTTAGTTGTTGTAGCGCTTATAGATGAACAGACACTTGTAAATTGAATTGTGTTTGATAAACTTAAAATGCAAATTATGCATTGGTAAAGTAAGTACGAATTTCCCTAGAAAGTCACATCATAACTTTGTTCATGCTAGTTTATACTGCTTTCATTTCTATCCTTTATCACTTATTCAGCCTGCTGTTATTTTACAAGAAATTAAAAATTTCAGTGTTGATATATATATATATATATATATATATATATATATATATATATATATATATATATATATATATATATATATATATATATATATATATATATATATATATATATATATATATATATATATATATATATATATATATATATATAATATTTTATTTTTTTTCTCCATTTTATATATTTCTTTGACCTCCACATTACATTAACGGTGTTGCAAGCATTAACTTACCTCTCCTCCCTCACCCTGCACATGTCATATGTATTAGATATTAGAGACTATTCTTTTGGCTAATAATGTATATGAGTACATAGTCATATCAAATCGTAAATTCTGCAGAGGAGTAGCCTTTTTGGAGGTCTTACTTTCTCTCTCCTATAAAATGAAATTCACTATCGAGTGTGACTGACCATTCTTGTAATATATACATAATCTTATGGATTTTGATCGAATTTTAGGTTTTTCAATAGACAGTCTGTATGTTGGTTTTCTGTCTACTTGCATTAAACTTGTGCAGCCCATCTACAATCCACAGGAGTATTTACACATCTCTGTTGATTGTAACTGATTGTTATATTTCATTTTGCAGCGTGTTCTTTGTAGGGAGTGTTCCAGGCTACCATACAGGAGAACATAAAGACAAGTGGGGTCATATGAAAGTGAGAAAAATAATGCGACAACATGCCACTTCTTGGAAAAGCTCTCTTCCTATAATTGCTCAATGTTCATCCATTGGTAAGTTCTTTGATATTTGTATAGTAACTCATAGATTTTTATTCCAGCATTATTTGTACATATTGTATAGCTGTCATCCTCTGTTAAGTCCGTATAATATGCTATACAATGATTAAATTATTTTACATTTCAAGGAAACTTATAGTACTACTACTGACTAAAGAAAAAAGAAATTGTAAATTTTTGTCATGGTAAATACAGACGCTCCTATACTTATGGACATCCAGATATACAAATGATATGTGTGATGTGCGTATATGTGTGTATACGAGAGAGAGTAAGAGATAGAGATAAAAAGTTATTTGTGCTACCATCACATAACCACTACACAAATATTAATAATAATAATAATTCGTATGATAGAGAAAAAGAAAGAGAGATTGTGAATGAAAAGTTCTTTGCATTGGTGTCAGTTCAGAGTCTAACAACAACAACAACAGTAATAATGGTAATAACAAAAATAACAACAATTATAATAATAATAATATATATGATATAAGAGAGAGAGAATTCAGGCGACTTCTTACCAACCAACTGTCGTTTCAAAGTGAACTGCCCACAGTATATCAAACAGTCTGTATAGTATTTATTGGAAAATAATAATAATAATGATGACAATAATAATAATGATACACAAATACATACATAATATATATGCGAGTGTGTATGTGTGTGTCTGTTAAAGTTTACAGCACAATGCTGTGATGTATTTATTATGCTATTACTATTCATTACAGTATTATTGCTATAACAACAACAGTAATAATAATAATAGTTATATAAATACGTATAAGAGAGAGAGAGAACGCAGGCAACTTCTTATCAGCCAACTGTCATTTCAACATAAATAGCCTAAGGTCAGCAAGCTTAATCTGTTAAGTATTTATTGGAAGATGATGATGATAATAATAATAATAATAATAATGTTTATAATGATGATAATAATAGCAATAATGATATTTATTATGCCATTACTATTCATTATAGTATTATTGCAATAATAATAATAATAATACATATGTTATAAGAGAGAAAAAGAGAGACTGTGAGAGAGAGGATTCAGGCGAGTTCTTACCAACCAAACTTCGTTTCAGCATGAATGCCCTAAAGTTTAGCAGACTTAGGTTATTAAGTATTTACTGTATTGGATAATAATACTAATAATATAATAAAAATAATAATAATAATAATACTGGCTTACGCTGACTTAAACCTTGTAAGAGTCTCTCTCTATCTATCTATCTCTATCTCTCTCGTCCCCTGAACATATCAGCTATCAACGAACGGCTGTTCAGAAAGTAATTCGTTCATAAGTTGGGGACTGTCTGTATGTTGTCCCATTACATGATAAGATATGCCATATTTACTTTGACAAGGTACTACAGTCATTGTCTCTGAAGATTGTATTACATTCTCTTCGCAAAGAACTATCTTCAAATGAATACCCAGTATATGTTTCATATACTTTATATGGTGTGTATGGAAAATGTTTTTTATATTACAAGTGTAATATATTGTTTTCCCTTGCTAGGAAGCCTAGGGAAGGATGCCAGGTCGTGGCTAAGTGGAGAATTAGGTCTTAGTTTAACAGGTGCTGCTGGAATGTGTACGAGTCTTCCTTTGGTAAGTACTGACTATTTTACTTCCTATGCCACTTTAATAATAGCTTTTATTCATTTTGTTAGAGCTCCATTATACCGTTATCTGTGTCTTTCAGAAGCTTTCAATCTTATTTTGATAACCTTATCGCAGCAGAACATCTCTAGTCTCTTTTCCCTCAGGATGTCACCATGCTTGTTTTTAAGTATTATTGTACATTTTTAGGGGTTTTGGGATTGTCTCATGAGATGAAAGTATGGTTCACATGAGGTTATTTCAGTTTGACTTTGACTGCTTCCCACTGGAATGACTGAAGATAAGCTATGTTTTCTTGTCATACCCTGATTGTTTTATTTGGATTTGAAGCCATTTATCCTAGTGTCTGACATTTGGTCTGTATCCTTTACGGGGTTGATAGAGTCGCCAGTTTTGTATTCATTACATCTTTTCTCGAGGAGCATATGTGTCATGCAAAAGGAATTCTTAAGTACCATAGTTTATTAGTGAAAAAAGGCAAACTCCAGCTGCTGTTGACCTGAAACAAAGAAATCCGCAAAAATAATGTGGCAGTGACAAAAAATTATAATTTGAATCACCACTTTGAAACCAAACACCCCAATAAGTACAGAAACTTTACTGATGAATAGAAGAGAAAGAAATCTAATGAGATTATGTTAAGTTACAGCCACATAAAAGACGCTAAAAAAGCAGCATGCATCCAAAGATATTACAAGATTGCCATATATGATACTTAATAAAATCACTGACAACCAGTTGTTTTCTTAAGGAGACTGTTTGGTACTATATGAGTACTTCTGCTTCTCTTTTAGGTCCAGACAAGAAAAACTAGTTTGAGAAGATTAGTTTACCAAGGCAAGCAATATTAAGAAATAACGAGGATTGTGCTGAGAATTTGTATTTGTATTTAAAAGATAAAGAACATACTACTGAATACTTTTCACTGGCATTTTATGAAAGTTGTTGTGTCAGACACAGCACAGTTTTTAATTAACATTCAAGATATCACCAAGAACTTTTAGCTCATAAGATATTTGGCATTAGTGTAGCCACTGAAAGAAACAACTGGAGAGGATTTACTGGAAGGATTCAATAAGTGTATCTCGATATGAGAATTAGAGTGGAAAAACTTGAAAATGTGACCATTGATGGAGGACTTAACCTTAAAGTTGACAAATACAAAACTGAATATAGTCTTCTTTAATTGCATTATTCTCCAGGGAGTCCTTTCTATTGGTTTTGAATATTGGATATATCTTGGACCTAGTTGTAAGAGTGGTTAGCTACACTCGAGCAGGAATTTGGGAATGGAAAGAAGACATTGGTTTAGTTTTGAACATGGAACAGAAATCTTTGAATTATTCCGAGTTGAATGATGAGGAATGGCTTTGATTCGGCATTTTCTGTTGATCTTATGGATCTATGATGTCTTAAATACAAACTTTCTTGGAAAGGGGATATTGGACATGATTTATTTAGTAGCATCAAAGCTTTTGAAAGGAAATTGCTTCTCTAGACAGGTGGCAAACTGACAGCTTGCTAACTTTCAACATTTTGCGGCTTCTTGCCTTGTATACCAAATTTTCACTGTAATTCGAAGATTGTATATTAGTTGAGAAATACTTCTACATGATGTCTCCTCCCGTCTCAATTGATATTAACTGGGCCTTATATAATCTTCAACTAGGACTGATTTATTGCAGTGTGATGACTGTGATTTGTAAGTAAATGAAATCAGTAACTCTACCTCAATTCTACGTTCCCTTTAATAATTTCATTTTCAAAACTAGAGGTCATTCATTAAGGATGCTTGGCTCTATACAGTATATACTTGAACTGGAATATTCCATTATTAAGCTGAAGAATGCAAGTCTCTTATTTACAGTGAATGATGCTTTCCTTGAAAAAGTACAGGGGGACTCTGTTTGGCATTTCCCCAATATTTGTCATTTCACTCTGTTGTCATCAGAATTTTGAGGCAACAACGAAAATTTCCTTGCTGTTTCGTTTTTTGTCAATAAATGGTGCTAATGGCGTATGGCATCACGCAGATTCAGAGAGAGAGAGAGATTATGAAGAGATTTGGACTATAATCTCATTGTATCACAATAATAATCATAATAATAATAATCATAATAATGATAATAGTATGTATGATAGAGATAGAGAGAGAGAGATTTATAGCATGTAGAGTCTTGTAGAATAATATTTTCTTTGTGTTTATTGATAATAAGAATAATGATAATAACAACAATAATAATAATAGTAATAATAATAATAGTAATAATAATAATGATATTATGTATAATATAAGAGAGAGAGAGATAGATGAAAAGCACTTAGGATAATGCTATCTTTGTGTTTAATACTAAAAATACTAATACAGTAATAAAAATAATATCAATAATAATAATATAGTTCCTCAGATATATGTTATTATTATTATTATTATTATTATTATTATTATTATTATTATTATTATTATTATCAGTATTATTTTTATTATTATTATTTTTATTAGTATTATTTTTATTTTTATAACAAGAACAATACTTTAATGAATAGTAAGGCGATATTGCTAATTTTAGGAAGATAATGTACCATTGTCCATGGAGTGGTATGTTCTTCAATATAATTTTTTACCCCTGCATTAAAACTACCTAGATATTCAAAAACACTGAGGGGTCCTCGAACATGTTTATAGGTGTAAAAACAGAAAAATAAGAATATATATGGAAAAAGCACAATGGTGGAGGCTTTCAAGTACAGGAGTCACCAGGAGTTTTGGCACTGAAAAGCTGCTGTGTCTTACAAATAGCTCATTTCATCCAGTGTATCCTGCAGATTTGAAATAACTCACGGCTTGCCGATAATGAAATTATGGGCTCTATGCGGCAAGTTTGGAAGAGTAAATTCCACCATTGTATTCCATATGTGGCATAATTATTGACTAAAGAAGAAAGCATTCACACTAGTATTACGTGGATGTCATAGGAAGTGACGAAAAAGGAACAGGTGAATGTGGAGCTGGCAAATCCTCCTTTGTTAAAATATCTTGAATAAGTAATTATGGGTAGGGCCTGTTGAAGCTTTATTTCATTTGTTGTTACGTTTGTGGCCACTCTGCTAACTTCAGTGGGATATGGCATTATATTTTTAGGAAAATTTATGAGTAGTTAGCTCAAACATTTGTTTTGAGGTTTAAGAATATTGCTGATACATGTCCTATTTTGCAATCGTTTTTATAGATGAAAGTTGTCTACCCAAGTGAAGAAGATATTCGTACAAGCAGTCAAGGATGGTGTGGCGGATCTTGTCTTCCTTATAGTTCTGAAACACATGCTAAGCAGGAGTGGTTGATGCAGCACTTTCAGTATGTAAATGTTAAGCTTATCCATTAAGTTTTTTCTACTCCAGCTGTGGTTAGCACTAACAATGCATTTCAGTTATTAAATATCTCTTCAGTATAAAATTATATTTAGTAGGTTGGCCATGGCACCAGCTGCCCATTGAAAACTACGACTGAAGTACATGTGTTACGAACTTAACTAGGACTGGGCTAGACAGCTCCAAGTTAAGTCTTCCTTCAGGCATGGTTCTTTCCTTATGCCTACATCTACACCGAACATTCTGGCATATTCGTTACAGATCTCTTACTATCCCATTACATTTGGCAAGTCACAACACTTCCCATCTCTGTTTCTTTTTGCTGTCTTTTTCCTCATTTTTACCGTAATTATGGAAGGTCCACAGCTTATAGCTCCCAGTACTCGGCATAGAGGGATGCTAAGATATTTTCAGGGATCTTGTTGATCCCACTGTTGGCGTGAGGGTAGACACGCTTGATGGTAATGGGTCTGCCCATTACCTTGCACCTCCTGATAGGTCTTCTTTCACTCTTAGCTTTTCTAACATTTGTGGTCTGAACTCCAATCTTTTGTCTGTGGTACAACACTTGGGTACATTCCTCCCTAACCTCCTCCTCCTCTCTGAAACCCATCTGTCTAGCCATGCTTCCCTTGACCCATTTCAGATCTCTCACTATAACCTGTATTCTCGTTTCCGTTCCCAAGTTGGGGTCTGTGCCTACTGCAACACTAACACAACTCTGCTAAGGCTTATGGACCTTGAATCTCTTGACTTTGATATTTTCTGGTTGAAGATCTATCTCTCCACTACCACTATATTTCGTTTCTTCTGCTCTCCTAACTCCACTGACTTTTGTGTCTTTCTTTGAGTGGCTTAATTTTTCTCACACTGATGTGGGAGCAAGTGAGGCCTTTTCTTTCTCTATTGCTCATGATCTGAAGCATATTATCAAATATTGTACTTGTGCTCCCTATCTCCACAAACATGCAGCTAACACTCTTGACATACTTCTTACTTCTAATCCTACAAACTGCTCTTATTCTGTGCTTACCCCTTGTTATAAATCTGACCACTCTATGATCTTAATCTCTTCCATTTTCGGTCCCCCTCCATCAATTCCTCCTACTCAGCACTGCCTTTGGCACTTTGAGCATACCCAATGTGATAATTTGTGTAACGTTCTCTTTGACTTCCCATGGGCTGACTACTGCTTTCGGAATCGCAACCCTGATCAAGTAGCCCTAAAAGTTGATGGGGTCATAACTTCGGGAATGGAGGCATTCAACCCCTCCTGTATAAGAACTTTCCTCCCCGTAATCCTTGGTTTGACCGTGTCTGCTCCATGGCTATTCAGGCCAGGGACTGAGCATATGGGTCGTACCAAGCCTCTCTTCTCAATTTACTTTTATTGCAGCTAGGAATTGCTATACTGCTCATATTTGAAGGTCTAAAGCTTCATTTTAAGAAGGAAAGTTTATGACCTTAACTCCCCTTCTGCTGATAAACACTTCTGTAACTCAAGCTTTCCCTCTCTCATTCATTGTGATGATTTTGTAGCTTGCTTTCCCACTGAAGAAGCCACTCTCTTTGGCTCTCATTTTTCAGCCAACTCTTCTCTAAGCAATTCCAGCACACCTGTTCCTTGTACTTTACCCCTCTAACCCTATGCCTTCTCTAATTCTTTCTTCATGAAAAGTTCATAATGACGAACAAGGCATCTAGACCCAATGGTATCTCTGCAAGGTTCCTTAAGGAGTTTGCAGATGAACTGGTTCCCGTGCTTTGCCATCTTTTTTGCCTCATCCTCTCAACCATTATGTATCCTTCATTTTGGAAATATGCTCTAGGTCAGTCTGTTCCTAAAAATGTTGATTATTTTATTCCTTCCAACTACCGACCTATTGCCCTAACCTCTGCTATCACTAAGATATTTGACTCTTTTCTCAATTCTCACTTCCTAAATCGTTTTGAATCTAACTTGCTTATATCCGATCACCAGTGTGGCTTCTGCAAGGCAAAATTCACTGGTGACCTCCTGTTCTATCTTGCTCATGTATTGTCATCTTAATTAATGTCCTTTGGGGAATCCTTTGTCATTGCCCTGGATATCATTAGGCTTTTGACAGAGTCTGGCACAAGGATCTGTTGGCCAGACTCCCTTCTTGTGGCTTTATCCCTTCTCTCTGTTCTCTGATTTCCAGTATTCTTTCTGACGTTTTTATATCTGTGGTTGCTAACGGCACAACATCTAGCTCATTCCCTGTTGCCATTGGTGTTCCAAAGGGCTCTCTTCTTTCACCTACTCTCTTCCTTCTATACATCAATGATATTCTTCAGTCCCCATCCTCCTCTCTTTTCCACACCTTTGCCGATGATGCTATCCTTCATTTTTCCTCTGTCTTCGTTTCACAATCTTTATCTACTACTAGTAATCAGTCTCGCATCACTCTTTCTTTTACTCTCAACTCGTAGTTTCTGAGGGTATCTAAATGGGGAAAGTGCCTCCAAGGCAGTTTCTAGCTATCTCTTTCTATTCTTCTCCTGATAGCCCTATTGTCTTCAAAGCTAATCACTTTACCCTCTTAATTCTATTAACATATTAGGAATCCAGGTAGCCTCTGACCTGTCTTGGTGGAGTCGCATAATCCAAACTTCCAAATCTGCATCCATATAATTGGAGGTTCCATTTCGTTTTTGTCATTAATTTTCCTCTTTCCAGTTACTTAGTATTTATAAAGGTCTTATCGGTTCCTGTTTAGAATACTGCTAGCACATCTGGGGTGCTTTTTCTTATCCTTATCTCCTTAATAGGGTTGAATGTAAGACAGTCAGACTCGTCAATGACCCTTTTTTTTTAATATGGATTCTCTTTCTCTTCGCCGTAAGGTATCATCCCTTTCTCTTTCCTATCACTATTACTTCCATCGCTGCTCTGATGAGTTGGCAAGTTGCATTTCTCCCCCACTGCTGAGGCTTTGTAACACTCACCAAGCAGCTTCGTCTCACAGGTACTGTGTGGAGATTTGTAGCTTGTGGATTGATCACTGCAACGACTGCTTCTCCCCATCGACCTCCAGATTTTGGAACTCTCTTCCTCCTTCTGTCTTTCCTAATTCGTATAACCTATCTTTCTTCAAAAAGCAGAGCTATCGTGATCTAGGGCCCAATCCTGCCAAATTTCTAGGTCCTCAGTATTATGTTTATTTATTCTGTCTGTCCTTTTCGTATCGTGTATCAATCCCTTATTTCTGCCTTGTCTTAATATTCTACTTTTTCTCCATTTTTATGTTTTCTTTGTGCCTTGGGCTGATAAAGACAATTTTCTTGCTTGTTCCGATATTACACTCATCAAAAAAAGGACTTTATATAAATAAACTGTATATATTTTATAATAAGTAATATATAATGCCATAAATCTCAATAATCATTCCGTAGTTATCTGTAACAATGTCTATCAGCTAACAGTGATATATTTATGGTATTATAAAAAATATTGGGTTGTTGATGTTGTATTTTCAAAATCCCATATACAGTATATGTAATTACCTCTGCTTTTTAACATTAACAAGGTACTTCAGGAAATTCGCATCAATCATATCTGCTACTCAAATAGAAACTGAAAGTAAATTGTTTTGATACTATCATTTTGCTGGAATTTTTAAGGTATAGATTTCCATACTTGGAAGCTGATGCATTATATTTGCAAGCTTAAAAAAAGATAAATACAATGTTCTTGAAAATTCATCAAAGTGTGTAACTGGGATATGAACTCTTTTATTCCAAACCATCTTAATTCTTCAAGACTTGTGAGTACTTATAAAAAGCAATTTGTAAGGTCAAGCATGAGTATATCCAAACATGTTTGGATGTAGTTGCATGTACAAAAAGCATTAACAGTAGATATTAATATTTGGTTGAGGAGTTATAATGCTTATGTTCCGGTTTTACGTCACGGACTCCCTTTTCAACCAAGGGCTAGGACGTTTGCCTTCTTGCGAAGGACTTGTTTTGGCAGATGTAATCGTTACCCTGAGTGCATGCCCTTGCTAACCTCAGACCGTGACGGGGCGCGAACCCTCGACCTGACGCCTCAAAGTCGCGGACGCTACCGACTGAGCCACGGCGACTACTTGAGGATTTATAATGCTCTTGTCAGTCAAATGTACCCATGCAGAATTTTATTTATATTTTCTTTATTTCAGTTTGTGGCGCAGTAACAAGCGTAGAAGAACGCGTGCCATGCCTCATATCAAGTCTTATGCAAGACTAAATAAAGAATGGACAAGAGCCCAATTTCTCATCATGACTTCCTCTAATTTATCCAAGGCTGCATGGGGAATGTTGCAGAAGCAAGCGTCGCAACTGTTTATACGGTCATATGAAGCAGGAGTTTTATTCCTTCCTAAGTTTGTTGTATGTACTTTTGTATTATTTTTTTCTTCTATATAATGCAGTTGCAGTATTATCTATGGCAGCTGTTAGGCCTCTGGCAGATCCTTGGCTACTTGCCCAGTAGATAACCCAAGCAGGGTTTTAGATGGGTGGGGGATTTTGGCAGTTTTTTATCCCAAAATAGTTAAGAAAAGTGATCTAGGATTATTAGGTTTTGGTTAATATGTGTGTGTTTTGACTCGGCCACCCATCTTTCAAGGGGATTGTAGCCATTGTATATGTATATATCTATAGCTTTATACTGTATGCCAGCAATTGATGACATATCTTGACTGAGATAATGCTTAGAGATTCAATATATAATTGTAAATTCCATTTTATTATGAGAACATCTCAAATAAAAAGTGAAATTATTTTCAGAAAAGTGACAGTATTAAGTAGAAACACCAGTCTTGTATATTTGAGTATAGTGTAGTGATATGAGTTATGCCATGTATTAAAAGAGCTGATCAAAAGGAATGGCTAGGGAGAACTCAGACTTCTTGTTTCCCCATTCTGGAGTAACTGATGAGATAAGGGTGCTTGAGGAGGCTGGCAAACTCCTCATATGCATTTTATTAGTAATGTAAAACAACTCATGGAAGGAGTGAAATAATTTTTTTTTTTTTTTTTTTTTGCGCTTGCTTGCTTGCTTGCTTGCTTGCTACCCTGCTGGCTTCAACAGGATATGGCTTCATGTTTGAAGAATTTTTTTTTTTTATTATTAATGCTATATTCATCATTTCTTATGTTATTGTTTTTTGAAAAAAAAAACACAAAGCAAAACAGAAAGTAAGAGAAAGAGAGATTGCAATTCCTACAGTACTCAATTCCTCTTTGATACCTCCCACAACAAACTGCAATATGCTGCGAGTATTTATTCTCTATGACCAGAGAGTTAAATTTTATATTATTCTGGCCTGTTGGCTCCAGCCGAAAACATATTATTTTATCTAGTTAGCTCTGGTGGTAAGGAAGAGAAAATACCTCACGAGTAAGAACTAACAAAAAGGGGTAAGGGAAGGAAGGGTTGGCATTTCCTTTCTTCTAAAAATATGTTTCTAGTTGCAAAACAGCTGACAGAAGGGGTAAAAGAGTATGATTAAGCCCTGCCACCTCTACTTCTTGTACGGTTGTGAACAAACTGCTGCCTCTCACGGGCTATGAATCTTATAATGAAGAATGTTTACTATGCTGTACTATTTAATTGTTGTAGCTCATGCTTTATAATTGCATTTGAGGAATGAAAAAGTATCGATAAAGATGCTATAGGGCTATTTGGCTCTTGGTGCAGTAATAGAAATTTCTTATTTGTTTATTGATTTTTATATTTTCCATCGAAGCTGCAGAATGAATATCTTTATCCATATCAAAGTTTTTATTCTTGAAGATACTGATACATGATTGACTCACCACATTGAATGGTGTACACATTTAGCTTTGTATGCTGATAGAGGCCATTATATATAGTAAGCCGCTGTTTTTTAATACCAGCTATATAGAGAATTTATAATAATTATGCAAAAAAAAAAAAAAATGAAATGGGTGCATGTCATTTATAATAGTTTTAATATATATGAGTATCAACAGATAAATGACTTCCCACATTATTGAGCAGCCAGAATATGTTTTTGGAAGAAAGCAGTAATAAACTATAAATTATACTGAATGTTTTTCTTCAAGATAGAATACACAGAAACTTTTGAGCATGTAAAAAGGTATACAGACGGAATATTTTTTCATGCATTTTACTTGGTCATTAATATGGCCCTCAACCAAAGAAAAATATAGTTTTGAAAAATAATCTCTCAAATCTTATATATTTGTATAACATAAATTTCATATTTAATTAAAAGTCACTGATGTGATATGCTTGTGCACTTTGAATACATTAGTACAGTATATCAAAGATAGAATTCAATACAGAGAGGGAGAGAATGACTGTAAAACTACTGGGAGCCACAGTAGCTCAGTGGTAGACTATGCGAGTTTGGAGGCAACTAACACGGGTTCGTTTCCACCTCTGAGCGATAGGAAGGGTATCTCGCCTTCATCCCCTGTCTCCAACATTGTGACACATGAAACGATGCACATAAACATAAATTTTTATTTCAAGAGAGCGAGCAAACCAGTATGACGAAATAGCATGATAAAACAAATCATGTATTCAAATATTCGCAGCTTCATACATAAGAGGAAAATATAGACAGAGATAAAAAAGGTCTGAAAACTTCTTAGATGAAAGTTCATTTATTGAATAGCTGAATGAGATGAATAAAATGTGGGGGGGATGTAGCAACACTCCATTTGTTTACAGCTTGGCTGGGCATCTACCTAAGCAGGTTAAGATGCTGACAGCATGGCCGCATTTAAAGAGAGCTGAATAATGTAAAAAAAATTGCTTTTTTAAGTCATAGGTTTATCACAGATGCTAATAATAGTACATTAAAAAATATTTTAAGGGCAGGTAGATATGAAGGTTGTTTTTGAGACTGGCAGGTCTTTCGCCATATATGCTTAAGTTTAGGTCCTGTAAGCGAAAACTTTAGCTTATGTACACTCAGTATATCTATGGTTATGATTAATGCTATTATTAATATTTTGTTAATATTTTTATATAAAAATATAAATTCCTTACCCAGTTATTGTGATAATTATATATATATAGTATCTTTTTGCATTTTGTGAGCTAAGTAACCTTATATAGATGTCTATACCCACCATGTACAGTGGCTTTATACAAGATTATTTGACATATTATTTCTAGATTAGTTTCCTTTATGTCAGTGTCTACCCCTATTCGATTAGGAAATAATAGCAACACACAATATGATAAACACCAACAAACGGCTAAAATAAAGTTTTAAAGAAGTTTGATTAGAAAGCTCACCGGTACATTGAACCCTCCTCTAATAATATCATCAAAAATAAAATTTTTCCTCTTTCAGACCGGGACAGAGGAATTTGAACTGAAATCTCCTTGGAAAGATATAGGCTTTTCACTGCCATTTGATGTACCAGTTACACCTTATCCCAGTGGTGCTAAGCCATGGTTCATGAACACGGATAAAAATGAGTCTGATGTGTTTGGTGACACGTATCCCTAGTGCTAATTTTGTATATTTGATACTTTTTACTAGTGATTATAATTTTTACTGCGCTCAACATCTCTTATTATGTATTTTATAGATACCTTGATAGCTGTCTTATGATCTTTTATGTTGATATAGCTCTTATTGCAACTGCTATTGCAAGAAAATTTATATGTATTATAATGGAAGAGTTAAACATAAAATATATTGATGGCTATTCAAGGGTCTTCGATCATGGGTTAGTAAGCATATGCATCTCTCGCTATATATCGATATGTAATATTCTGTTGTAGAAGAGGCTGTAGCATATTATCTTTGTGATTTTCATTCTACATTTTATATGATTATTTTTAACTTATGAACATCATATAATACTTTCATATATTAAATGCATGATCATTTGCAAAAGGCTTTGATGACTGTTTTAGTAATGTCATATCTGATTTTGCCATTCATATAGTAGAATTTTATGACTTCTCTTTCAGATATCCTAGGCTATAAGAAAGTGGCTTTTACCATTTTCTAAATTAATTATGAACACCATATGGAATAAGGTATTCCAATTATATAACACAGTATGAAAGCTGTACCATATAATTGCATATTTTTTTTACTGATATATTAATAACATGCATATATAGTTTTAAAGTCAACTTACAAGACGTATAAATGCATTTATATTAAACATACATACTGTATATTAAAACAGAATACAGATATTGCTTGCTATATTTAAATTTTATGTTACTCTGAATAATAGTTATATCTTTTTCCTAAGTATTTGGTTGATATAGTTAAAGAAGATATAACACCTATTTTTCAGGAAAACTTTTCAATTTAGACATATGTGTGTGCTCCCATAATGTTGATTATTTTATAGGTCTTTAACGTCTTTAAAATACAATAATTTATTCCTGTACTTTTTCTATGTAATGCAATGTTTTCACACTAGTTGATAATCCTTTTGTTATATATTCTTAATTGGGCTTTTATTCAGTTAATCACAGTGATTTTTATTCATATTGAAACATTCAAGTGCAATTGGCAAGTATGTACAGTAATTGGTATTTATTATTGCATAAATCTTAATGATATACTGTATATGTAATCATTACCTACTCAAAACTTGTCAGTATATGAAGGTATACTGTGTTTTCTTTCACATCCATTAGCTCTTCTTTAGCATTTTCAAATCAGATTTGCAAGCACAAACTAGTTTTTGGTTGAATGGTAAATTTACATTCAGCTAGTACAGTAGTCAGTTTCTTACCAGTCCATAAATAAGTATTGTAACCGATATTGCCAGTTCTAAGGTTTGTTAAGCATCGTGTAATAGTGATATATATTTTTGCTTTTTATTTTCAAGCAGTCTGATATTGAAATAATGACTTCCAGCCCAGTATTTTCTGCTTATTGTATGAAGCGACTGTATGGAGATTGGTATAATAAATTTTCTTCATTTCTGCAAGTGTGTATTCATGTGCTACTTTAACGAGGGTATCAGCAACTGTTATTTTCAGCATGTTGTGTTACTGAGGTCTCTTACAATAGCTTAAAAGTAAGGAATAAGAATTTTTTTTTATGAGTAACTCTATTTTTGCAAGTAGTACTTTAACTTATCATTATGTGTTCATCCATACTTTGTAGCATATGAACAGGCTGTTCTTGTGTATTTATTTATGAGGACCAGGTGTATTATTTGATATTTTACTATCTTGTGGTGTTCCTGAAGTTGTAGATAGGTCAGTTTGAAGTGAATGTATATTTAATGGATAACTCCAATAAAAGTTTTTTATTTATATAAGCCAATGTATTTTTTGTACCCCAGTGTGGATGAGACATTTACTATAGCCCTCCTTTATGATGGCTATGGAATTTTTATCAACAAGTCCGAAGCAGCTGAGAAAGGACAAAGGAAGCATATCCAAAGCCATTGTGGATACCCAGGCAGATGTGTGAGCAAATGCCCTTCAGCTGCCAATTGAATATAGCACCTTTCCCCTCTAGAAGACCATACATTTTTCTATGCTATGTGGTTCATACAGCTCGTCACCAGAGCCTTATGGTGGTAAGAGGAGTACACTGGCATCCATTGTGTGGTAAGTCGTAAATTCAGCTGGGTCAGTGAGTACACCTTTAGATGTGAAATGTCAATGATAGGACAGCTTATTTACTGGCTTAGGCTTTGATAACAGAATCAATATCTATATTCTTCTTCTTTTGCTTTTCCCATATCTATATGGGGTCGCAGTTTCTTATCAGCCTTTTCCACAATCTCTTGTCCTATGCTTCCTCACCACTGAGAGGAAGCATGGTCGTCGCGTATACAGTCATTCCATCTTCTTCGTGGTCTCTTCTTCTATACTGTAGCTTTATTAAACTAGTTTTATAATAATTACATGCGACACTATACATGAAGTAAGATGGGAGGCTTTATCTAAGTGAGGAGTTGAATTTTTTTTCTTTTTTTATGAATGTGACACCAGGACGGGCCAAAAAAAAAATAAAATAAAAAACAGCCCCCATCGAGCCTGGGCACGAAGAATACATTAAGTAAAAAGTAACAGATGGAGAGTGTAATGACTTGTCAGATGTGAAGGGACAATAAGAGGTGTGTAATGAATATCCAAGAATATTCAGTTATCTACTACTTCCCAGAGTTCTTCATTACTGTGCATTTTTTTTCCTTTTCCCTGGTCAGTGACAAGATTATCACCTTTATAGTCTCCTGTGTGTCATAATAGTTGATAAAATGGGGCGGTGCTTAGGATTAAAGCATAAGAAGGGATTCTTGTAGAAAAACTAGGCCTACCAGAAAACTTTTTAAAATGATCTTTTATTATTATTATTATTATTATTATTATTATTATTATTATTATTATTATATATATATATATATATATATATATATATATATATATATATATATATATATATATATATATATATATATATATATATATATATATATATATATATATATATATATATATATATATATATATATATATATATATATATATATATATATATATATATATATATATATATATATATATATATATATATATATATATATATATATATATATATATATATATATATATATATATTGAAAGGGAAAGTTAATCTGGAACATTTATATTATAGTTGAGCATCAGAGAGGAATTTTGAGGTATGAAGACAGCTTGTTTCAGATATCAACTTTAAAGAAATGCATCGAGAGATTCCACCTCCAGGGAGGTACAAGTGTCTTTGCTGGATACTATCTTCAACATGAAGTCCTCATTGCCGTAGTAGTAAGTGAAGTAAACGAGCTTTCGAAGGACAGCTTTCATCATCTGGTTATGAAACAAATCCTGACGGAAACAAATCACATGTTTTAGTTTTCCTATAATAATAATAATAATAATAATAATAATAATAATAATAATAATAATAATAATAATAATAACAATAATAATAATAATTTAGTTTGTTAATTGCTAGGGTTAGATGTGTTTAACATTTTATACTATTTAATACCAAAATAGAGAAATACCGTATTGTATACCTCGTTTACTTGTACTTGTACTTTGAGGATAAGCCTTTGTAACGGCTCCTCTATTATTTACTTATGGTGTCTTTTTACTGGCAGGATTGTGTTTTAATTTTTCTTATTTTCCAAAGTTCAAATATAAAATTTATTTCTAAGTTCTAAATCTTTTTTATCACAATTCTTAAAACCAAGCACATCTGACATTAATTCACATTCATTTTCGATTTAGGATTGTAGAAATATTTCTTATTTAATTCGTACATCCTTATAGAGTTCACAGTGCAATATAAAATGTTCCAAAGTTTCACTAACATAACCACACATGCACTTTGGATCTTTATTTATAAATCTTCCTCGCCAGTTCGAATCTAAAGTTTCTGTTCTTGCCTTAATCAATAATTTAGTTTTAATTGTATAATCAATGCAACTAATTTCTTCTACATTTTTTGTTTTTGTAATTCTTATATATTCTCAAAGTTTGCTTATCTACCATTTCCGACTTCCATATTTCAGTATAAAATTTTCTTACTTTTTCTTTCAACTTGCAATGGATGCATTTTCTATTTCTAGTAGATTTATATTTAGAGATTCCATATATATATATATATTTTTATTTTCTTAATTAATTTTGTTTCCTGCTCATAAAAATGGTATAGAAATATTTCTCTAATTAGCTCATTACTCTCGGTTTCGAAAATGTGTTTTACAAAAAGAATTTTGTTTTTTTATATCTCTTGTTTTAGATGATGAAGCTCCAATCTCTGATCTCAGTGCACTACTAGCGCTATAAATTGGTAATTCCAGAATGGCTCTATACACCTGGTTGTCTATTCTTTGGAAAATCTTTAATTCTTCTTCTGTGTATTTTCAGATTTCTGCTGCATAAAGAAATAATGGCATCGCAATAGATTTCCAGAAAGTTTTTCCCTATTAAAATTCTATCACACGTGTTAGCTACTGTGGAGTATGTCATATTTGAAAAACGCCTAGCTTTTGATAGGCACTCATTTCTATAATCTTTAAAACAGTCTTTCTTGTCAGTTACCTTTACTCCAAAATCTTTAATATTTTCTACAACCCTTATATTTTCAATTATTTCTGGGTATGCCTCTTTTCTGTTATATATCATTACATTGCTTTTTTGCGTATTGATCTTCAGTCCACATGGGGCTGCTATTTCTGTCAATATACTTACAGGTCTTTATGTTTCATCTAAATTTTGAGCAAACACAAGTCCATCATCAGCAAAGAATAGAGCTGTTATTTTGAAAAATTCATCTTTGTATCCTAAATCTTCAGTTTGGAGCTTTTTTAAAATTATATAAGTAACGAGCAGAAACAGTATTGTCGAACCAATGCAACCCTGTCTTATTCCTGAGGTATTTCTATTTCTGCTTGCTTCTTATTGTTTATGAAAAGTTCTGTACAGTCATGAGAGTATATATTTGCAATTATTTCAATAACGTTACTATCAGTTTTAAAATTCATCATTGTCTCTATTAGCTTACTTCTATTAATAGAATCAAAAGCCTTCTGCAAGTCAACAGTAATTACGAAAAGTGTCTGTTTTCTCTTGAAACTATATTCAATACAATGTCTTAATATATAAAGATTATCTGTTATTCTTCTTTTCTTTGTGAATCTTGATTGAAGTACGTTCATTGGGCCATTTTTAATTAGGTATTCTTCTATATTATCTTTTAAAATTCCCATGAAAATCTTATATAAAATATTTGTTGATGCAATGGGCCTAAAGTCTTTTATCGTGGGCTTCTTCACTTTTGGGACAAGTGTAATTTTGGATATATCCCAGTTTGGGTTTTCTTCACCACTTTCCAAAAATATCTATATGGCATCTTCAGATCACTATTACATATCTCACTATCTTTCATTATTTTAAATAATTCTGGTTTTAAACCATCAGGTCCAGGAGTTTTGTCGTTTTTTAGTTTTTTAATTTGTCGTTTCATCTCATCATCTGTTATTTCAACTTTCATCATTGGTACAATATTCACGGGTATCACTGAAGCTACAACATGTTCTCTTGTAACTCTTGGCATCTCTATCAAGAAATTGTAAGAAGAAGAAGTATGATTTCTTGGAACCTCGTGTTACACGTTCGGAGTTGGATGCTTAACTTTGTGTTACTGATGTGTAATTGGATTTCCCGGTCTTAAATATCTACTGCATTTAAGGGAAGTTTTATCTCTGGTGTTGTTTAATAGGTCCTATTTATATGTACTACTATTTACTAACTTTGGTGTCTAGGAATTTGCTGTTATTTTGGTTTTCCTGGTAAAACTGTACTTAACCTATTTGCCGGCACCTAACCATTTACTCTACGGTACCATATGGTAATTTGGATATTTTTAAGCTAGGCTGTTTATTTATAAGCTGTATAATTACATATGTTTTTCCTTGGGGTTTTAACATATTTTTGGCGACTAGGATGGGATCGTCGTTAGCCTGTCCTAAAAATTTCCTATGATAATCTACTGTGTCCTAAAGGTAGGCTAGGTCATTTACCTATTAGCCTAACCCTGTTTACTATATACTTTGCACCTCGGTATGTTAGTCTAAGCCTATGCAATTCAAGACTGAACTCTCGTAATTTTCTAGAGAAATTGCGTCACATTGATTTTTTATTATTATTCTTATTATTATTTTTGGTAAGTCAGTATGGCAGTGATAAGAAGAACTGGCGAGTCTAAAAAAAGCAGATGAGGATTTTGAAAGTTATTCTTCTAGAGTGGAATTGTTTTATTTAGGCAAATTCTGTTAAAGCCGAGAAGAAAATTGCACTCTCTAATCCCTAATTGGTTCATAGACCTTTAGCCTAGTCAAGGACCTAGTTTCTCCTAAGAAACCAGAAGACTGCACTTATGATGAATTGGTTATGACACTGAAATCGCATTTCCGCCCACAGGTCATAGTCATTTGTGAGAGATTTAAGTTTTATAGTCACAAAGAGGAGGCAGGTGAGAGTATATCCAATTATGTGGCAGGTATTAAAGCTTGTGCTAGGATTGTGAATTTGGTTCTAATTGACATGAAATGCTTCGTGACTGTTTTGTGATGGGGTTAAGGGATGAAGCGATCCAGAGAGCTTTATTAACTACGAAGGACCTGACATTTACTATTGCTGTTGAAATAGCTTCGGCTAGAGAGGCTGCAGCACAGGATGTTGAAGTTATTGGTGGTTCTTCCAGTAATCCCGTCTCTACATGGTATTAAAAGAAAATCACAATATACCAGTACTACTAATTTTGGTCATTCTAGACCCAGTAATCAGAAAGGAAAGAAATTCAGCATCAGCCTAGTAAGACTAATTTTCTCCTAATCAGCCTAGTAAGACTAATTCTTATATTAAGCCTAATACCATGTTCAGGATATGGTAAGGAACATTGGAGGCAGGACCCCTAAAAAAAAAAAAAAAAAAAAAAAAAAAATGTCTTCAGTGTAAAAGAGTTGGGCACATAGCCAGTGTGTGTATCACTAAAGATAAGCAGTTTACCATAGTTTTGGAACAGAGGAAAATGTCAGTGATACTTCTAAGCCTAGTATTGGTAGTAACAGAGCTAATACAGACTATATCTTTTCCTATGAAGGCATTCACAGTATAAGTCACTATACAGCAGAAGTCAATATTGACGGTGTTATATTTCCTTTTGAGCTAGATACTGGTGCTGCCAGGACTGTTGTGTCAAAATCGGTTATTGAGAAAAACTTTTCCTAATTTTTCTAATTTAAAATTTTCTAATGCTGTACATAAGAAGAATGATGGCATACATATTCCTGTCTATTGTGAGGCAACTGTATTTGTCATTAGATAAGAAATGTAACGCAAAAGAGGTGTCACTGATCGTAGTGGACGAAACCTAGCCTTAGAGAGTATTAAGTGCTCCTCCTAGTCCTGAGATATTGGTGGTGGAACCAAGTACACCTACGGTACACCAGGTCTCCGGTAATACATAGATCTAGCAGAGTTTCACGTGCTGACTTGTAGGGGAGGATTGTAGTAACTTGGAAAGTAAATAGGGTGTTTCTTTCCAGCAAATATTTTAGTGTTCCTATAATAATAATAATAATAATAATAATAATACTAATAATAATAATAATAATAGTAGTAGTAATGATGATAACAATTTAGTTTATTTATTTCTAGGTTTAAAATGTGTTTAACATTTCATACTATATATACCTAAATAGATAAATACAGTATTGTACCTCGTTTACAATCTATTAAGAAATTGTACTAAATATAATAATAATAATAATAATAATAATAATAATAATAATAATAATAAAAGTAGAAATAATTAGTAATAACAAAATTACTTTGTTTCCAAATTTGATTGAAGCATATATGACAATACTCGAATGGGATCAATTACAAAAAAAAACTTGACTTAGGATGATATTTCGGTGTTCAGTTAAGTCAATACGTGCAGATTCAAAGTAATTTTGGAAATAACTTAATACATACATATTTCTGTTGTTTTTTGTTTATTTACGACTAATTTTGTTTTACTACCATCTGTATTATTATTATTATTATTATTATTATTATTATTATTATTATTATCATCTTGTATAGATTTTCATTACTATTATTATACAATTAGTATTATAAGTACATTATTACTATTATTTTTTTATCATTGCTTTAATAATAGCTATAATATTTTTAATATTATCATTATTACCAATATTGTTTTTCGTGATTACTGTTTATATTATTCTTGTCATTACTGTTGTCCTTAATACTGTATTGTTGTTAATGTTATAATAATTATTATTATAATTATTATCATTATTATTATTATTATTATTATTATAATTATTATAATTATTATTATTATTATTATTATTATTATTATCATTATTATTGTTATTATTGTTATTTTTATAGTTAGTATTTTTGTTCTTATTATTGTTACTTTTATAATAACATTAATTTGTTCCCTCCTCTTCCCATAATTACCAGTGTTCTCACCTTATTAATCTCAATATTGATTTTTTTTTTTTTTTTTTTTTTTTTTTTTTTTTTTTTTTCCATGGCGTGAAAAAAAAGCTTCTCCATGGATTGTGGTTGCCATATAACGTATTTCCTTTGTTGAGAAGCTATTTTTTCTTTTCTCGTATCTCAATATATATATATATATATATATATATATATATATATATATATATATATATATATATATATATATATATATATATATAAAGCTTTTTTTTTTTACCCCAAACGGGACTTGAACCTGATACTTATAATTACTAAGCCAAGGCGCTACCAACTACACCACTGTAGGTTAAAAGGAAACAGACCTTATAGCTTATATCTGCTATAGTAGGAATGAAGGCATTCTATCTGAATGCCACTATGCTTATATTACAAATTTCCCAACCTCACTCGTGGCTTCATTTTCGCATTTAATTCAACTCCCAATCTCATTCGGGCCCAACAATAACCAAATAAGCACATTACATATGTTAAAACATGAATAATTTTTTTAGATAAGCTGTAAGGTCTGATTCCTTTTAACCTGCTGTGGTGTAGTTGGTAGTGTCTTGACTTAGTAATTATAAGTCTTAGGTTCAAGTCCCGGTCAGGGTAAACGAAAATTATTCATGTTTTCACATATGTAATCTGCTTATTTGGTTATTGTTGGGCCCGAATGAGATTGGGAGTTAAATTAAATGCGAAAATGAAGCCACGAGTGAGGTTGGGGAATCTGTAATATGAACATAGTGGCATTCAGATAGAATGCGTTCATTCCTAAGTATAGCAGATATAAGCTATAAGGTCGGAATCCCTTTAACTTTCTATGGTGTAGTTGGTAGCGCCTTGACGTAGTAATTATAAGTATTAGGTTCAAGTCCCGGTCGGGGTAAAAAAAATGATTCATGTTTTCACATATGTAATGTGCTTACTTGGTTATATATATATATATATATATATATATATATATATATATATATATATATATATATATATATATATATATATATATATATATATATATATATATATATATATCTTGTATACTAAATTTTGGATAAAGATTCTTTTTCTTATACATTTATTCAGCAGATCACTTATTTACACTGATATAAACAAATAAAAAAAGGAGGTAATGAAGAAATATTAGTCTACAAACTTAATGTAAAACAAAAATTACAAATATAAATAAATGGGGACTGGGAGCGAGAGCTTCAGATTCATAATCCTTGCACCCCAATTGTATCAAGAAGCGGGCAAGGACAAATAACTTTGCAAAGGTGTTAGAAACTGTGTCGGCATCGCTAGTGCTTGGATGTTTATTGATCAAAAGCCAACAGAACAACAGTGAAGCTGTTTTTGAATTGCAGTGTGATTTGCTTTTGATTTTGGCCTTCCCCTCCCCATTCTTCTCTCAGCTTATACAAATGAGGCTTTAGAAACTTCTCCTTTTTTTATGAGAGATTAAATTGCTATCTGTGATCACAGTCTATTTTGTATTGGGAGGTTTCTAATGAGTAGAGTTACACTCAGAAATCAGAGCTACTAGAATGATTTTTTTTTTTTTTTGGTAGCTTTATTGATCCTCACGATAGCCTAATAATGAGTCTGTTTACGTCCTGAATTCGAAGAGGTTTCTCTCCATTGATACTCTTTGAGTCATGGTATAGATTTAGAGATGGAAACTGTAGTGACTTGTCAAATGTGAAGGGATAATAAGAAATGTGTAACGAATAACCAAGAACTTTCGGTGATGATATAGGCATAGAAAAAGAACCATGATTGAAGGAAGACAGATAAACTCAATGAATATTTGTTGAATGATAAATTTCCATTTAATTTGCATGTGGCTTGAGACTATCCAGACCCAGGTTACACTACTTCAAGCCCTAGTTAGCCGGGGAATAGCTGTGAGTACACAATCTAAAATGTTTTTGAGAATTATCCTTGTTTTGGAGGGCTGCTTTTGAAGTCAGAGCCGTCAACGGTTTTAATTGGAAGCCATTGTTAATGTACACATTTAAACTCTCCCGCCATTTTGGGGAGTTGTGGCGGATTAAGTATGAAAAGGAACGGAAGGGGGGGGGGAGGCAGAGGGTATTGTTGATTTGTATGAAGCCTCTCTTTATGACTTGTTTACTTACATGATCAAAAGGGAGAGAGAAAGCTTTTATCTACTCTTTGGAGATGATAAGAAGGGTGGAGGAGGATTGATGGTGGGGGTGGGGGTGGGAATAGCATTGTATATAATATGAACAATAGTACCATTATTTCTGTTGTTCAGGAGTGGAGGGGATTTTTTTTTCTTTTTCAGCTTGATGTACGTTGAATGTTTGGCTGAAATGTCGAAGTGATAGTTGCTCAATTTGATTATGTAATTATTATTATTATTATTATTATTATTATTATTTTCCTCCTGAGGAAGGGGGTCCATTATACTTCCTTCATGCTCCCCTGTATGCTGTAAGAGTCGATATAATGGGGCGGAGTGAAGGGACTGTAAATCCCCTTCTCTGTACTTTCTCTTCCCAAAGAGTAAGAGGATTTTACCTTGACTTAGCCACTTCCCTTATAAGGGAAAATATGGCGCATGTATATAGATAGATAATGATGATTATTATTATTATTATTATTATTATTATTATTATTATTATTATTATTATTACTATTATTATTACGTCCGCGACTCTGAGGCGTCAGGTCGAGGGTTTGCGCTCCGTCACGGTCTGAGGTTAGCAAGGACATGCATTCAGGGTAACGATTACATCTGCCAAAACAAGCCCTTCGCAAGAAGGTAACCGTCCTAGCCCTTAGTAGAAAAGGGAGTCCGTGACGTAAAACCGGAACATTATTATTATTATTATTATTGGGGTTGCTGTAACTCAGTGGTAAAGTACGCGATCGGGAAGTGAAGAGGTTTACGAGGGCAGGTTCGATTCCACCGTGTGGCATTAGGAAGAACATCCATCTTTAATCATCCTGCTCTATCCTCTGTCCATCGCTATTCAAGTGGGGATTCATTGTGACATAAAATTATAAAATATATCATCATCAGTATGAACTTGCTGTTGATGATGATGATGATATAAACTTTGTTCATATATTGTATAGATTGTTACATGATTTTTGAGTGAGTGAGAGAGAGAGAGAGAGAGAATGCAAAATCTATGAGATTTTCTAGGAGAAAGTACACCCTCTGACGCTCGTTGTCGACTGAGGACACATTTATTCATATTTAACAGATGAGATACCTTTGCTTATTCGCCATTTTGTTTGTTTACGTAATGTGAGATGTGAGCAAAGTAGATAGTGGATAAACAAATACATCTTAAAATTCGGAATGGGAAGATATCCAGTGTCGTTCGTAAACTTTAGCAGATGTTATCCAAGAAAAATATCTCTTGTATTGTTTAAATATTAAGAGGAACCCATTATTCACCCCCACTAGTCTCATGCATTGAATATGAACTCTAAATGCTCTCTCTCTCTCTCTCTCTCTCTCTCTCTCTCTCTCTCTCTCTCTCTCTCTCTCCTCTCTCTCTCTCTCTCTCTCTCTCTCTCTCTCTCTCTCTCTCTCTCTCTCTCTCTCTCTCTCTCTCTCTCTCCTCTCTCTCTCCTCTCTCTCCTCTCTCTCTCTCTCTCTCTCTCTCTCTCTCTCTCTCTCTCTTCGTTTAATTAATAACTGTATCTAGAGTATTTTTCTAAATTAACTCAACGTGTAACGACATTGGTAAGGACATTTTCCACCATACTGTGACTGGCTCAGTAAGATAAAATTAATTTAGCGTCACCCATCTTGTAGTTCCCCGTTTCAAAGTCGGCTATAGATGATAAGTGCCTGCAAAAATTTGTTCGTGACAGATACTACCTGAAAGATCTCGAGAAAGCTTTGAAAGAAGAAAGAGTTGTGTTTTTTGTTCCTAGTTACCTAGTCGTTGGAACAAGTAGTAAAGATTGTGTCGCATTCCCTTCCATTTAATGTAATGCTTCAAAACTACTACTACTACTACTACTACTACGAATGATAATAATAATAAACCATTACTACTAATAATACTACTACCACTACTGCGATTACTACTACTACTACTGATAATAATAATAATAATAATATTAATAATATTAATAATAATAATAATAATAATAATAATAATAAATTAATAATAATAATAATAGTTATTATTATTATTATTATTATTTTATTATTATTATTCCGGTTTTACGTCACGGACTCCCCTTTCTACCAAGGGCTAGGACGGTTGCCTTCTTGCGAAGGACTTGTTTTGGCAGATGTAATCGTTACCCTGAGTGCATGCACTTGCTAACCTCAGACCGTGACGGGGCGCGAATCCTCCACCTGACGCCTCAGAGTCGAGGACGCTACAGCTTAAGCCACGTTGGCTACGTTATTTATATTATTATTATTATTATTATTATTATTGTTGTTGTTGTTGTTATTGCTGTTGCAGTGCGTGTGCTAAAATGAAAGAGAAAGGATGTGAAAGAGAAAGAGAACTTTACTTATTTATAATTTAAAGAAAATCAAATGAAGATGAAGAGGCGGGAAAGGTAGTTGCAGCTGTTTTATGCGTCACTGTTAATCCTCATTCGAATGGAGGTGAGCATAGACGGGTTGGGGCTGGGGAGTTAAGGCTGGATGCCCTACCTAACGCCCCACGGTGGGTTGAACACGGGTGTATCACTTCTCGAGTCGAGCCCTCTAACTCTAAATACAATAAGAAAAAGAGGAGACAGTGAGCTGCGGAGGGAACGTTGTCGTGTAGAGAGAGAGAGAGAGAGAGAGAGAGGCAACAGGTGAGTGTGTGCGCGCGTACCGTCCCTGTTGCCGCTGCTGCTTGTGCTTAGACTCCCTGAGAGAGAGAGAAGGTGTTTGATAATCGGTGCGACCACCTGCTGCTCCAGCTGCCGAGCGACCTCTGACTTTACTATACAGCTGGCGCAGAGTTCAGGATTTGCAGAACGCCACCAGTTGCGTGAATGGTACTCACGCCTGTAAGGGTGAAATTTTGAACACTAGATCAGGTCGAAGTTGACCGTGAATGTAAAGGATTTATATTCCTGGTGTATAAACTTGAACTTTAAATATTATAATTTTTTTCTTCAAGATCAGTTCAATTTCGAGCGTTTTTGCTTGGTTATAGATAAATTAAACTTGGTGGTTAGGAAATTGAAACTTTTGTAGTTTGGCTTCTGATTTTAACCTAAAATGTAATATGAAAATTATGAACGCACCATTCTAGAAATATTTAGGTATTGAACTGATATTATGCTTCATTAACATAATACTTGATGTTTTTAAGTATAAAAGCAAATTTAGTTAGTAATATAGCTCGGTTTGAATTTGCCCTTGAACTCTTCCATTGTAAGTTGAAATTTTTCTAAAGAACTTAAGCTACTGGGTATTCCATGACCTTTTTATAAATTTTGTATAAAATATTTTGACGATAAAGTAATTTTTTTGTTAACAATCACTTCATCCCGATTGCATTGTACAAAATCATATTATGGCAAATGTAATAATTAAATAGAATAAAAAAGGCTAATATAAATAAATAAAACAATTGCAATATGTGTTTCATCAATAAATGATGCAGAATTTATGTATTGTCGTCCAATAACAAATTTTGAAAGGCAAGAAAATTTGTCACGGATTTTGTGTGCTCAGATACATGTTGCAGACATGTGAGAGTTTTTGTATATGGAAAATTGTCAACGACATAGGAAAAAAGAGGAAGTCAGTAGCAGTAACGAT
>JAXCGZ010011369.1:30000-32500 GCA_037179515.1 Halocaridina rubra | reverse complement strand
CGCCCGTGTTAAGAAGATCAGCTCCTTTGGCAAGGCAGTTTGACAGTAATTATAAAACCCATGGCATATTTATCAAGCTAATTAATTAGTATAGTAATTGGTATTAATAATTTATATTAATTTTACAATGTTTGACTTAGGCCCGATTTCTTAAACAGTGTAAACCTAGGATACCATATTGTTAGTTAGCTAGACACCCACAAATGGATTTCATAAACGCATCTGATGCGGTTCTGTGTATGGCTAGGATCCCGTATGGGATCCTAGCCATACACAGAACCGAGTCAGATGCGTTTATGAACTCCATTTGTGGGTGTCTAGCTAACTAACAATATGGTATCCTAGGTTTACACGGCTTAAGAAATCGGGTCTGAGATCATGTCTTGAGGACGGTTATGTTGTTAATAAAGCAGTATCAGCTGAAGAGTTTTTTTAGGATGGGATAGGATAGGAGAGTAAAAAAGTGGAGGGAATTAAGGATATAAGGGAATTGGAGGGAAAAGCACGATAATTAAATAAAGTAAGAGATAAAGAAAGAGAGGGGCAGACCCTCGTGCTAAGTTTTGATCTGAAATTCAGATACTTTCCAAGCAAGTGAAACTCCTTCTATAATCTCAATACACACTTATATTCCTGTGGACTTCTATTTGCATTTAACTTCACGTTATGGTGAGATAGAAATATAATAATAAATAATAATAATAATAAAACTGATTATAATAATAATAATAATAATTATAATATTATGTTATATATTCATTTAAGTATATATTAATTTATTTGTTGTTTATTTATTGTTGTGGTCTGTTATTTTGACCAAAGAACTTAAAAGAGTTCAAAGTTGTTGCGAGTGAGAGGAAATTTAGTGGAAATCTAAACACTTTATAACTTTATTTAGGAGTCTAAAAATGGACTAACCTAATTTCTAGAACGTAGGTTATTTCATATATACATACATACATATATATATATATATATATATATATATATATATATATATATATATATATATATATATATATTATTATTATTTTTTTTTTTATATAGGATTGAAAATGCTTCAGGTTATTCTTACAATCCATCTCTCTCTTTCCACTCTTTCACTCTTTCCGCCTTTGCTTTCTCTCCTTCCTTCTGTTTCTTTCTTCTCGTTCTTTCTTTTACCATTTGCCTTTTTCCTTCCGTTCGTGACTCTCTCCTTCTATTCCACATACACATTCCTTCTACCTCATCACCTTTTCCCTTCCTTCCTTCGCTCTCTCATTCCTTCTAAGTCATCCTACCACCCTTTCTTTAACTTTCCCATCTTTCTTCTCTCTTATTCTGCTTCCTTCCTTCCAGTCTTGCTTCCTTCTTCACCCTCGTTCTTACTTCCCTTAATATCCCTTTCATGAGGCTATAAATATAAGAGTATTTCTTGCAAAATACAAGACTTGATCGTGTTGGTAAACAACCTGATTCGCTTCCCTAACCCCCCCCCCCTATTGATTTTATTTATATGATAGACAGCTCAGCGCTGTATTGCATTTCAAGCCTGTTGTGTCTGGCTTGAGATTTTGAGTCTTAGACTAGCCGTATCTTTCTTTATATATATTTTCTTTGTTCGTTTTGCCCCCCAATCTAACTTTGGGGGGGGGAGCATCTTGAAAAGGAAAAGGAAACGTTTTAGTACGTTTAATGTGAGAAATTTACTGTTTGTTAGTTCATATAGTATTCAATCTTTTCTGCAACTTGGCTTCTACCTCCAGCTGGGGATATATCCCAGATAAAGGCCCTATTTTTTAAACAGTGTAAACCTAGGATACCATATTGTTAGTTAGCTAGACACATTTTATGGATTTCATAAACACTTCTGATGCGGTTCTGTGTATGGCTAGGATCCCGCAAGCCATACACAGAACCACGTCAGATGCGTTTATGAATTCCATTTTTGTGTGTTTAGCTAACTAACAATATGGTATCCTAGGTTTACACTGTTTAAGAAATCGGGCCAAAGTCCTAAAAGTGACCGGCAGGACGAGAACGATTTATATTACACAGCTCTCTTTACCCCTGAAAATTCTTTCAATGTAGTTATTGTAGTTAATAATACGTCTATTACGCAATGTTTTATTATATATCTATATATATATATATATATATATATATATATATATATATATATATATATGTTAACAAAGAATAATATGTAATTACAATCGCAAATATTAATTTAAACCATGTAATCAAGATGATAATAATAATGTATGCCTGATATATCACAAATTACTTAGGTGCAGAAAAAAAACGTAAATAAAGATATATTCTGTCACGGTGTCATCATGATGACGGAGCTGTAAGTGTCCTCCGAAACTAGTCGTTAAATCAATAAAGGTGTTTGCTCTCCAACGCCTCCATTACTTCTCATCTTCAGTATTCGCCTCCGTTTTCCAACAAATACCCCCAATGCTGATATATATATATATATATATATATATATATATATATATATGTGTGTGTG
>JAXCGZ010011369.1:17500-22500 GCA_037179515.1 Halocaridina rubra | reverse complement strand
TATATCATTTCTTCATCAAAATCTCATATGGTTAAGAAGCCCCTTCTAATTCAGCAGGGAGGGTTATTATACCATTAAATGTTTGAGAATATTGATAAAATAGTACCTTCTTAAGCTAGAACTTTTAGGCCGCTTTCACTCCAAAGTGGCACTTCACACGTGGCATGCCACGTGGCACGCCAGTTGAAAATGAACATCCAGAAATATATGACACCTTTCACACAGAAGTGGCGTGACACGGCCCATGTGCCACGTGCGACTTGCGACCAAAGTGGCACGTCGCACTTGGCATGCCGCGTGGCACGCCAGTTGAAAACGAACATCCAGATATATATGACACCTTTCACACAGAAGTGGCGTGACACGTACCATGTGACACGTGCGATTTGCGACGCAAGTCGCACGTGGCACATGAGACGTGTCACGCCACTTCTGTGTGAAAGGTGTCATATATTTCCGGATGTTCGTTTTCAACTGGCGTGCTACGTGGCATGCCAAGTGCGACGTACCAATCTGGTGTGAAAGTGGCTTTAATCGGCTAATTTCCTGCCTTATGAAATGGTTGAAAACTCTTAACAATGAATAATAAATAAATAATAAGTACATGATATGACAGAACTTTCTTCAGTTTTCTTTGAACGTTACAAGGATGAATAGGATAATAACGAATGAGTCAAGGAGGCGGAAATCGCAGGTAGGACAGTTTGGGGGGACTTAGTGAGAAAGGAGGGGGGGAGGCTTCATGAAAATGGGCTCAATAACTCGTACATACAGATGATATTTTGAATTCATGTACAGTACATGTAACTACACCATTGTGTGCAGTATAATAGTTGATATGTGTATGTATATGTATGTGTATGTATGTATATTTGTATGTATGTACCTATGTATCTGTGTATGTATGTATATATGTATGTATGTATGTATGTATGTATGTGATTACCTAATTGTGTTTACGGGAAAGAGCCCAAAGCTCGTATCTTCCCGTCTCCTCATCGGTTCCATTCTATACTTAGTGATACTTATCATACCTGTCCTTAAAACTATGGATTGAGATAGCATTAACTTCCTCCTCGCTTAGCCAATTCCAATTATCAACTACTCTTACACTGAAAAAGTATTTCCTTACATCCTGCAAAGAAGTTTTCTTACGAAGCTTCAAACTATGACCTCTAGTTCTAGAGCCTGCCATATCAAAATATCGATCCCTATCCAATCTATCATAACCATGAAGGAATTTAAAGACTGTCACCATATCCCACCTCAGTCTTCTAGTTTCGAGTGATGGTAAGTCTAATTCCCTCAGCCTCTCATCATAACTGAGATTACGTATTTCTGGCACCAGTTTCGTGGCATGTGTGATTACCTAATTGATTACCTAATTGTGTTTACGGGAAAGAGCCCAAAGCTCGTATCTTCCCGTCTCCTGATCGGTTCCATTTTTAGACTTAGTGATACTTATCATACCTGTCCTTAAAACTATGGATTGAGGTAGCATTAACTACCTCCTCGCTTAGCGAATTCCAATTATCAACTACTCTTACACTGAAAAAGTATTTCCTTACATCCTGCAAACAAGTTTTCTTCCGAAGCTTCAAACTATGACCTCTAGTTCTAGAGCCAGCCATATCGAAATATCGATCCCTATCCACTCTATCATAACCATGAAGGAATTTAAAAACTGTCACCATATCCCCCCTTACTCTTCTAGCTTCGAGTGATGGCAAGTCTAATTCCCTCAGCCTCTCATCATAACCGAGATTGCGTATTTCTGGCACCAGTTTCGTGGCATGTCTTTGAACTTTTTCAAGCTTAGCTATGTGCTTTTTCAAGTGCGGATTCCAAAAGGGGGCTGCATATTCGAGTTTTGGCCTCACATAGGTTACATAAATATTTCTGAACATTTCCTTGTCCATGTGCCTGAAGGCTACCCTTACATTTGATAAGAATGCATATGCTGCCCTTACTACGCCATTTATATGTATTTCTGGAGACAAATCTGCCAATATGTTTACTCCTAGATCTCTCTCATTTTCTGTCTCCTGAAGCTGTACTCCAGCCACCAAGTAGTCAAGCTTGGGCCTTCTTGCACTTGTACCCATTCTCATTACCTTACATTTTGAGGTATTGAATTTCATTAGCCACTTTTCTGACCACTCATGCAGATTATTTAGATCCTCCTGAAGTTCTCTACCATTGTTCTCGTTTTTTACTTTCTTCACAATCTTTGCATCATCTGCAAACATATTCATGAATGAATTTACAGACTCTGGTAGGTCATTTACATATACAAGGAACAAAAGTGGCCCTAAAACTGAACCCTGTGGAACTCCACTACTAACTCTTCTCCATTCAGACACTGAGTGTCTTACTCTAACCCTCTGTTCCCTTCCTTCTAAGTAAGTTTTTATCCATTCCAAGACATTTCCACCTATTCTAGCCATTGATTGCAGCTTCCTAATAAGTCTCCCATGTGGAACAGTGTCAAACGCTTTCTGGAAGTCTAGGAATATGCAATCTGCCCAACCCTCTCTTTCCTGTAAGATTTGGCTTACCTCATCATAAAATTCTAATAAGTTTGTTACTGTTGATCTTCCTTCTCTGAAGCCATGTTGCCTCACTGACAAAAAGTTGAAGGATTCCAAGTGAAGAGAGATATGTTTCCTTAGTAGTTTCTCCATAAGTTTGCAAACTATGCTGGTCAAGGAAACTGGTCTATAGTTCAGAGCCGTATCCCTCCTTCCCTTTTTGAAGATAGGTATCACATTTGCTTGTTTCCAGCATCTTGGAATCTCCCCCGACTCCAATGACTCCTTAAATATGATACTTAGTGCCACTGATATTGTGTTTGCGCATTTTTTAAGCACATGAGGGGATATGTCATCAGGACCTGTAGCTTTATGAACATCTAAATCCATCAGCGCCTTGCATACCTCTGTGGCTGTAAGGTTGATGTTCTCTAATACCGGCCCTTGAGCTTCTATCACTGCAATCTGAGGGGGTGGGGTATTTTCTACTGTAAATACTGACTGAAACTCCTTGTTCAATTCTTTGCAGATCTCTTCGTCCGTCTCAGTGATGCTTCCATCCGCTCTCTTTAGCCTTAAAACCTGTTCTTTTACCTTCAGTTTTCCTCTGATAAAGCTGTGGAAAAGCTTGGGATTTTCTTTAGCCTTCCTGGTGATGTCCCTCTCATAATCTTTCTCTGCCTCTCTCCTTTTACTTAGGTAGTCATTTCTTGCTCTTTTGTAGGTTTGCCAGGCATTTATGTTTTTTCTCCTCCTATACCTTTTCCAGCATTTGTCTCTCCACTCCTTAGCTCTTTTACACCCATTATCGAACCATTTCTCTCTGGCATGAATTACACCTACTTTGGTGACAGGTATGCAGCAATCTACTATCTTCCCATATTTCTCACAAAAGATGTCATACATTTCTTGTACAGATTTGTTGTAAAATAAGGTTCTCCAGTCAATAACTGCAAAAAGCTCATTCATTTTGATGTAATCTCCTTTCTGATAGTTCCTCCTCATGTCCTCAGTGCCTCTACTCTCAGGAAGAATGTCTTCAATGATATACTCCATCAACAACACACAGTGGTCACTCTTTCCAATTGGTGGTTCATACTCAATATTTTCAATATCCAACACATTATCTGTGAACACCAGATCAAGTAGTGATGGCTCATCCCCACCCCTGGCTCTTGTTGGTTCCATTACATGTTGGTGTAGGAAATTCCCTTGTACGCAATCTAGGAATCTTGCCCCAAAGGAGTCCTCACCACTGTGTGGGTCAAGATTTATCCAATCTATCTCTTTATGATTAAAGTCTCCCATAATCAAAATCCTACATTTTTTCTCCCGCGCCATGTTAACAACTGAGTTTATGACTTCAATCGTACCTATATGACTTTCCTCATAAATTTCAAGCCTATTTTGGTTCCTTGGTGGGTTGTATACAACAGTTATTATAATGCTCTCTGACCCAGTATTTATGCGAGCAACAAGAAATTCCCTGAACTCACTTTCTATAGCCAAGTTTATCTCTTCAGCTTGAATCCTCTCACTTATGAGCAGTGCTATCCCTCCACCAGTCCTCTCAGATCTTTCGACCCTTAGTATTCTGAAGCCCTTAGGAAAAACTGTGACACTGTTTATGTCCTCACTCAACTTAGTCTCTGTAATTGCTACTATATCTGCCTTACTGTTGTGAATCCTATCTTTTAATTCTACTGCCTTACCAGCTAATCCATCAGCATTTGTGTATAACAATCTTAATGAGGCCCCATCCCCTGATCTTCTGTCATTATCTTCTTTATCTCCCCTTTGTCTGGAAGTATTCCGTAACGAAAATTTTTCTTCTCTTCCTCATTTTTTTCATCATTTAACCTTCTTGCCTCTTGCAACAAGTTTTTGATCTTTCCCATCTCTTCCTGTGTGTGTGTGTGTGTTGTATGTGTGTGTGTGTGTGTGATTACCTAGTTGTGCTTACGGGAAAGAACTTATAGCTTGTATCTTCCCGTCTCCTGATGTGTATATATATATATATATATATATATATATATATATATATATATATATATATGTCTTTAAATTCTTCATTCATCCAGACATACCAAAGTAATCTTTTCAAGGTTTATCTGTGTATAATTTTGCGAAATGTCGAAGAATATTCTAGAAGTAAGAAAACATGGACCCACGTGATCTTTTTCTTGCAATCTTGACATTAGGTGCGACAGGAGATTTCATATTCACTGGCTACCTACACACTCTCTCTCTCTCTCTCTCTCTCTCTCTCTCTCTCTCTCTCTCTCTCTCTCTCTCTCTCTCTCTCTCCACACACACACACACACACACACACACAAATTAAACTAAAAAATTGAAGTGGCTTAATACTGGACTTGTTCTTACTTGAAAATATTTTAACATGAGCTCTCAGGATGCAAAATATCTTTAGAATGTTATGTGAAGACGTACACTTATAATAATAATAATAAT
>JAXCGZ010011369.1:7500-10000 GCA_037179515.1 Halocaridina rubra | reverse complement strand
GTCAGAATTTTTGGTCAAGTCAACAGGAGGCAGAAGCCTGAGTAACACCACCGAGCATATTCTACAAACGGATAAATGTTTCTTTTTATTTCTTTAGATATTTTTTATTTTCGTTCTGTATATCTCCTTTCGTTAAATTATCATGGGTCGAGCTATTAGGTATGTTTGTAACTAGAGTTCAGGGGCATCTACAGTGTTCAGGTGCATTTGAATGCTTTGAAGAAAACAGTGCCGTGGATAGGGGCATATGTGTGTTTTGTGAATGGAAGCAGACAGTGCGTGCTGAAACTGCTGAAGTTTTTGTACCAGGAAAACGGAGAAGTGAAGGCAGAAATAGAGAAACTGAGGAACGTCATCCAGAAAAGCGGACATCATGCTGCATCGTTTTATGTAGCCCCAGGAATGCCACCACCAACCGCTCCCCACCCTCTGGCCTCTGCAGTTCCCAGTACACACCTAATTTCCCCTTTCGTGTCCCCTTTAAGCTTCATACATACATACTTGGCCTCAATCACTTTTGTAAATGGGTTGGCCGAGCCACATTTACCCCTTACCACCCTGCATGGGTCACCCACAATGTAGGCGGGCAAGATTATTCTACATTGAGACCCAACAGCCACAGCTGGTTTACCCCCACCACTTCATCAAATGACAACTCTCTTCACACCCGTCCATCACAGTTCACTGAGATAGCAAGTGCGAGAAATCCCTTTGGAGGTGTCACCTACGCACAATCTTCCTCCACTCATTCCTATCTTTTGTACGCTCTTTTCCCTACTCCACTGACATTCCATGTGCATTCAGTGCGCTTTTCACGCCATCCATCCATATCATTTTAGGTTTTCCTCTTGGCCTAACTCCGATCACTTCTGCATTCCACACTCACCCTTTCCATGTGTCCAAACCAACTCAGTACTTTATTTAACCTATCCAACAGCTTCCTTTCAAAACCCGTTTTCTGCCTGACACACTCATTTCTTATTCTATCTATTCTAGATACACAAGTCATACTTCTCAAGCACCTCATCTCCAATATATTCACTATGTTCCTTTCATTCTCTCTTGCATTCCTGGTCTCTGCTCCATACAATGTTGTCTGCACAATCACAACTTCATATATCATTCTCTTTGCATTCTCTCCCAAATGCCTATTTCTCATTACACTTTCACCCCACCTAGATATTTACTCGCATCCTTCACTCTATGACTTACCTCCGCATCCACTCCTCTATTACTTGATACAGTTAGTGAATAAAAATAAACAAGGATTTAGTCAGCCGAAGCAACAGCAACACAAAGCTCCTCCAGCTACATCCAATAGATTAATTGGCCTTGAGAATGAAATAGACTCAACAAACGATAATATGCCGCCGCCTAACGAGGACTCACATATCATTATTGGAGACTCCATAGTCGGAAAGACTGGAAGGCTTATTGATCACGCAAAAAAGTGACTGGTCATATAAATGGGACATGCCCTTTAATTATTATTATTATTATTATTATTATTATAATTATTATTATTATTATTATTATTATTATTATTATAATTATTATTATTATTATTATTATTATTATTATTATTATTATATCATCTGCATCTTCATCATCATCATTATCATTATTGTGATAACGGTTACAGTTTGCAATGACTGATGACAACAATTACTAGAAGGTAAATCGTACAGTAATTTAACCAGAGTCTATGTATTCGTTGGACAGCTCTTTATATGAAGGGATTAGCAGCCATACAGTAATGGTGTATTGAAGAGTAACTGAGGGTAGCAGAGTATATTGGAATGCAATAAGGAACATGGAGTCGTTTCTCTCACCAGTGATGTATGTCTTTGCGTGAAAGCGTGTGTAGGTGTATGTGTGTTTGTATTTTTGCACTAATTATATATATATATATATATATATATATATATATATATATATATATATATATATATATATATATATATATATATATATATATATATATAAACCTACCTTCACCATGCCAGATCTAATTGAGTTTATGAATGAATGATAACTCTTGATATGCATGAAGGTATGTACAAATGACATGATAGCTGGACAAGTAAATTAGAGCAAGTCAGATAATTGAGCAAACAGGTAACCAAGCAAATATGGCAGACTTATAAACAGATTCACGGATATATATTTAAAAATAGTTTTTATACACATGCGTACATGAGTATTTACGTGCATACATACATAGAGTGTTTACCTTATTTGCCTATTGCTGATTAGGAACCCTTGCCCTTGATTAGGTATTTTTGTCTCCCTTAGGGGGGGTCAGAAGAATCCCTCCTCCATGTTCCCCTTCATATTGTAAAAAATCGACTAAATGGGGTGAAGCGGGAGGACTTGGAATCCATGTTTTGGTATTATCCTCTCACTAAGAGTCAAGGTTTTTGCTTTGACTCAGCCAGTCCCCTTAATTAATAGGCGCAGAATATGGCTTTGGTATATAGACAGACTGAACAAAAGTACA
>JAXCGZ010011368.1:185000-191888 GCA_037179515.1 Halocaridina rubra | reverse complement strand
GTATTCCCTGCGTGTTGTATAAGGGGAGTAAAAGTGGATGGGGAGAGGGACTAGGAATCCCCCCCCCTCATATTAACCTCCTGCGAGATGTCAAATTAGAAGGGGAGTAGAGGGGAGAATAATTTCTCCCCAAACTCTTGTTTTTGGTTGTTTAAATGTGCATGGTTGTAGTACGATAGAGATCAAATGATGTGAGATTGGATATATGTTTGATTAGAGGAGGATGGATGTACTGGTATTGTGTGAGACGAAGATGAAAGGAAAAGGTGAAGTGGCATTTGGTGATGTGACAGGTAGGGTGTCTGGGGCTGAAAGGGGGAGAACGAGAGAAGGTGTGGCATTTTTGTTAAGTGGAATGGAAAGAAGTGTCATCTAGGCTGATGTGGGTGAGGGCGAGGATAGGTAGGGAATGTTGGGCTTTTGTTAGTGCATATGGTCCAGGATGTGAGAGAAGTAAGGAAGAACCGGGTTAATTCTGGTATGAGCTTACTAGGTGTATGGATGCTCTGAGTAGAAGGAACTATGTAGTTGTGTTGGGTGACTTTAATGCCAGAGTGGGTGATAGAGAGGTAGAAGATGTTGTAGGAAAGTATGGGGTACCAGGTGGGAATGAGAGTGGCGAGAGACTGTTAGATATGTGTGTGGAGCAAGAGTTGGTGATAGGTAATAGTTTATTTAAGAAGAAGTTAATAAATAAGTATACATGGATGAGAGTGGCAAATGGAAGAATGAAAGAAAGAGCATTGATGGATTATGTGTTGGTAGCAAAGAGTATGATTGGTAGAGTGAAGGATGTGCATGCATTTAGGGGTGTGACTGCTGGGATGTCAGATCATTTTTTGGTTGAAGCAAAAGTGGTAGTAGCAAAAGATTGGGGAAATAAAGTGGGGGATGTAGAAGGGAAATGGTGAAGGTGGAAGAGTTGGAAAAGCCAGAGAAGAGACAGATATATCAGGACAGGTTGAAAGTGGCATATGACAGGGTGAAAGAAAGAGAAGTTGGGGAGTTAGAGGAGGAATGGGGATTGATGAAAGAAGGTTTTGTGGGACATGCAAGAGATGTGTGTGGAAAGAGGTTTGTTGGAGGTGGCATAAGGAAGGGCAACGAGTGGTGGAATGAAGGGGTGAAAATGAAGGTGGAAGAGAAAAAGATGGCTTTTGAGGAATGGCTGCAGTGTAAAAGTAGGGAGAAGTATGAAAGATATAGGGAGAAAAATGTGGAAACCAAGCGGAAGGTAGAGAAAGAGAAGAGGTTGGCAAATGTTAGGTGGGGACAGGATTTTAGTAGGTAATATGATAATAATAATAATAATAATAAATCTTTATTTCCAAAGTACATTGGGTATTCAAATAAGATGCATATATATTCCAGATAGACATCTGTGGTGTACGATATAGACATACTAAAACAAACAAATCATAAAGATGAGTGTACTATTAAAATTTACAAGTAAAATCTTCCTTTAAGAGTAACTTCTTAAGATTATATTTAAAAGTATACACTGAACCAGCATTTTTTAGTTTTCTGGGAAGCTGATTATATAAATGAGGTCCACGAATGTTTATATCTCTTGAGCCAATATCAGTTTTAGACCTTCGTACTAATAAATCTTCCCCTTGACGGGTAGTTAACCCGGTAACTGAGCTTACTGTAGAAAAATTATACAAGCAATCAGGAAGATTGTTTCTTAGTATATTAAAAACAAAGGTACATATATCAAAAACATATTTATCTCTAATCTTTATCCATTCTAGATCTTTTAAAACAGGAGAGATGTGCTCGTATTTTCTTACATTGCCAACAGCCACTCGTGCAGCAAAGTTTTGTAACTTTTGTATTCTTTGTAACTGAGTCTTATTTGTACATCCCCAAACTTTGAGACAGTAATTAATTAAACTCATAGCTAAGGACTGGACAATTATTATACGAGTTGATGTTTCAAATGAGTCTTTTACCCTATTTAGATATATTAGAGTACCCATTACTTTTTTATAAATTTCATCTATATGCATTTCAAAATTCATGTAACGGTCAAAATAGACACCTAGGTTCTTTACCGAGTTCATTGGCTTAATGATATTACCGTTAAAATTTATATGAAGATTGTCATCAACTTCTGATAATAATTGTCTGGATCCGATAAGAATAGATTGGGTTTTAGTTTCATTAAGTAACAGGCCATTTTTTAGAAAGTAACTTTTAGCCATATACAAAATTTCTTCTGCTCTACGAATAATATTTTCTAAATCATTAATTTCTCCTTCAATTAAGATTTGAGTATCGTCAGCATATTGAATGACATAACAGTTAGGTAAATATTTTACTAGATCGTTTACATATATTAGAAAAAGTATAGGTCCTAGGATCGATCCCTGAGGGACCCCAAACAATACCTTCTTGCGACTTGAAACTACATCTTTTATTCTGACTGACTGGTAGCGGTTTTTTAAATAGTTCTCGAACCAGCTTGGGTCAATGTTTATTTTTTTGCATTTTTCTAATAAGATGGTATGGTGTACACTATCAAAAGCTTTAGAAAGATCGAGTAGTAGTAGCAATGATATTTTCTTATTATCTATATTTTTGTATATTTCATCTGATATTTTCAATAAGGCAGTTTCGGTTGATAATTTTGGCCTGAAACCGTGTTGACTTTTTGCAATAAGTTTATTTTTTTCAAGAAACTCACTTAACTGATTTGCAACAATCTTTTCAAGTATCTTTGATAAAATTGGTAGTAAAGAGATTGGTCTATAGTTAGAGACGTCGTCAGGATTTCCATTTTTAAAACCAGGAATTACATGGGGATTTTTCCATAAATCTGGGTAAATATTGGTAACTATGGAAGTATTGATTATTACCGTCAGATAATATGCTATTACAAATAATGAATCTCTAATAAAACGAAAACAAATTCCATCTGATCCATATGCATTAGAGTCTTTCAGATTTTTTATTACTAAGATTACTGTATTACAATCTACTGTAGTAGGGTTAAAGACATCATTACTTCTATTGAATGCACTATGTTCTTCAAGATGAACATTATTATTATTATTACTACCATCATCACTATTATCATTACCATTACTACCACCATCATTATTATTTACACCATTATCAACAATTCTATTATTATTACTACTACCATCATCATTATTATTACCACCATTACTATTATTGATTTCATTTATTATTTCTTTTTTTGTTTTTTCAAAGGTTTTTTCCCCACTTCAGCGAAAAAATTATTGAACTCTTCTGTTTTAGCACTTACATCTACCTCATCGGGTATAATTGATATGTTACTACTTTTATTACAGTTATTGGAAAGCATGGTTTTAGCAATTTTCCATGTATCAGAGATATTGCCTTTAGCGTTTTGAAATTCATTTTTGTAATACTGTTTCTTACTGTTACTTAATAATGATTTTACTTGTTTCTTATGCTCTGTAAGCTTTTCTCTTAAAGGGATATTATCTCTTTGTAGTTTTACTTCATTTTGTAGTTTGTCTCTTTCTTTCATAATGTTTTTTATGTCATCTGTTATCCAAGGAGCGGGGGGACGAAATATTTCTCTTGTCACGAGTGGTGCACATCGATCTATACATGATGATAAGACACTGGTTAAAATTCTTACTTGTATATTTATATTATCGGTATATAGAATTTCATTTAATTTATGTACTTCATTCATAAGTAAACTACAAAGTAATTCTTGTGAATAATTTCTTAAGCATCTGAATGTTTTAAAGATTGGTTGTCTCTTTGGTTTGCGAATATTTAGGGACGTTACAATTTCCTCGTGGTCTGCTATAGGGCTTGGCATTACGTCACACTTAGTTATCATATGTTTGGAGTTTGTTATTACTAGATCGATTTGGGAAACTGAAGTGGGAGTGATTCTAGTTGGTTTATTTATAATCTGTTCTAGATTTAAATTCTTAATAAGTCTACTCATTTTATTTTCTCTTTTTAGTTGATCATCATTAAAATCGCCATATATAAAAACTGGTTTGTTTTTTAAAATTATCTCCTTAAAAACGTCCAAAATATAGCTAAAAGAGGTTACCGGGGCTTTGGGGTGGCGGTACACGCAGCCTATGATAATAGAAGGAAACTTTTTATGTTGGACAGAGATCCATTTATCTTCCACTCCTTCGTGCTTCTCAGTTTCAAAATTTAGTTCAGTGGCCTTCAAATAATTTTTAACATATAAACATACACCTCCACCTCTACCACTGTCATAACGATAAATATTATATGAAGGAATATTAATAAATGCATTATTAATTGACGGATAAGAAGATGTTTTGGAAAGAAGTGAAGAGAGTAAGGAAGGGTGGATCGAGGATGGAAGAGACAGTGAAAGATGTGAATGGACAGATGTTAAGAGGGAACGATGCAAGGAAAAGATGGGCAGAATATTTTGAATGCTTGATGAATGTTGAGGAATATAGAGAGGCAGCTATAGTGGCAGAGGGGGGTGTTCAAGTGCCAGTAATGGGAGATGAAAATGAAAGGGTGTGTGACTGCACTGGAAAGGTTAGTGAGAGTGTTTAATATATGCTTTTTGTTGTCAATGGTGCCAGTGGAATGGATGATTGCTTGTATAGTGCCCCTATATAAAGGTAAGGGAGATGTGCATGAATGCAGTAATATTAGGGGTATAAGTTTGTTGAGTGTGGTAGGAAAAGTGTACGGTAGGATACTGGTTAATACGATTAGGGATAAAACAGAAAATATGATCGCGGAAGTGCAGAGAGGTTTTTGGAGAGGTAGAAGTTGCAGAGATCAGATTTTTATAGTTAGGCAGTTATGTGAGGAATATTTAACAAAAGGTAAGGGTGTGTATTTTGCAATTTTAGATCTGGAGAAAGCGTAAGATAGAGTAGATAGAGAGGCAATGTGGAATGTTTTGAGATTATATGGAATTAATGGTAAATTGTTGCATGCAGTGAAGAGTTTGTATGAGGGCAGTAGAGCTTGTGTTAGGGTAGGGAATGAAGTGAGTGAGTGGTTCCCTGTGAGTGTGGGACTGAGACAGGGATGTGTGATGTCATATTGGCTGTTCAATTTGTATATTGATGGAGTCCTAGGAGAGGTGAATGAGCGAGTGCGTGGTCGTGGTTTGAGAATGGTAGATGGGGATGATAACGAGTGGGAGCTGAATCAGTTACTGTTTTCAGATGATACTGTTGTGGTGGCAGATTCAGAAGAGAAGCTGTTTCTGGTGGTGTCAGAATTTGGAATGGTGTGTGAGAGAAGGAAGTTGCCAGTGATGGTGGGAAAGCGTAAGATTATGAGGTTTACAAGAAATGAGGATGGTGCGGGATTGAATGTTATGTTGAATGGAGAGGAACTAGAGGAAGTTGATCAGTTTAAGTATATAGGCTCAATGGTGGAATGGAAGCAGATGTGTGTCACAGAGTGAATGAAGGATGTAAAGTGTTGGGTGCGTTCAAAGGAGTGATGGAGAATAGAGGGTTGGAAATGGTTGTTAAGAAAGTTTTGTATGAGAAAGTGGTTGGGCCAACTGTGATGAATTGATCAGAGTTATGGGGTATGAAAATAAGTGAGAGACGGAAACTAAATATGTTTGAGATGAAATGCCTGAGGAGTATGATTGGTGTATCTCGATTGTATAGGGTTAGGAATGAAGTGGTGAGAGCAAAAACGGGTGTGAGGTGAGAAATTGCAGCCAGAGTAGATATGAATGTTCTGAGATGGTTTGGCCATGTGGAAAGGATGGATGATGAAGGATTGCTGAAAAAGGTGATGAATGCGAGAGTTGATGGGAGAAATGCTAGAGGGAGGCCTAGGTTTGGGTGGATGGATGGAGTAAGAGAGAGCCCTGAATGATAAGAGGATGGATGTAAGGGAAACAAGAGAGCGTACTAGGAATAGGAATGAGTGACGAACAATTGTGACGCAGCTCTGGTGGGCATCTGCTGTTACCACGGGGCTGCATCTTGCAAGAAGTAGTCTTGTGGTAGGGTCAGTGCGAGAGTTAACAGTTGTAAAGCTACACAGGTTGTGGAAGAGCCGGGATGATGGGCTGTGGCACTCCAGCAGTGCCATCTGAATGGTCGTTAGCTCCCTCGTTATTGCCCATAGAGCAAAGTAATCCCATTATTTTCTTTTTTTGTTGTCGGCTACCCCCTAATTAAAGGGGGAAACAGCCAAGGTAGATAGATATATATATATATATATATATATATATATATATATATATATATATATATATATATATATATATATATATATATATATATATATATATATATATATATATATATATATATATATATATATATATATATATATATATATATATATATATATATATATATATATATATATATATATATATATATATATATATATATATATATATATATATATATATATATATATATATATATATATATATATATATATATATATATATATATATATATATATATATATATATATATATATATATATATATATATATATATATATATATATATATATATATATATATATATATATATATATATATATATATATATATATATATATATATATATATATATATATATATATATATATATATATATATATATATATATATATATATATATATATATATATATATATATATATATATATATATATATATATATATATATATATATATATATATATATATATATATATATATATATATATATATATATATATATATATATATATATATATATATATATATATATATATATATATATATATATATATATATATATATATATATATATATATATATATATATATATATATATATATATATATATATATATATATATATATATATATATATATATATATATATATATATATATATAT
>JAXCGZ010011368.1:170000-180000 GCA_037179515.1 Halocaridina rubra | reverse complement strand
GTGTGTGTGTGTGTGTGTGTGTGTGTGTGTGTGTGTGTGTGTGTGTGTGTGTGTGTGTGTGTGTGATAAGGCAGCCTATCATAGAAACAACACATAGAAATATAGCGTTATTTCTATGTTGTTTTCTTGATAAAATGAAAAAAAAATGCATTGGAGCTGGGATGTCTGATAAGAAAGAAAAGTGTTTCAAGAATGGATGATGGGGGAAGTATGGAGAAGAGACACAAAAATGGCTTCGGAAAGAATAGGTTTGAGGAGCAAAACTTGGAAGCACTGCTCTAGTTTGGGCATATAAAGAGAATTAATCAAGAATATCTAATAAAAAAAAATAAAAAAAGCGTGAAGAACATATTTAAGTGAATGAAGTCCAAGAGAAAAATTGACTGGTCGGGTAAAAGGAACTTTGAGTGCAGCTGGTGCTTCAGCAAAGCAGGGAAGAGAGAGTTCAAGAGATGCAGAGGTGGAGGGAGATTGTGAATATTCGAAGCGAGCCAATATTATGTTGACCCTTTATACCTACGCAACTAAGAAGTAAGAGATGGGGTAAGTGGACCATCTGGTGAATAGGTGTGTGCATAAAGTGCAACACCCTCTTACAAGGTGGAGTGCGACAAGCCTTGCAATGATATCAAAGTAAATAAATTAAATTATGTATTTTTATTTCATGTGAATTACTGAAAAGATATATTATTATCTGTGGATATTTCTTAATTACTTTTAGAGTTTTGAAAGAATTTTCTCGCAATATATATTTTATTAGAAAATATAAGTGATATAATATGATATGATACAAAAAAATGCACCTCACATAATACATGGAATGGCCTTAATATATCCTAGATACATATTCTTAAAAAAAAAAAAAGCATTTTTATCCCAGCAAATATCTTGTAAAATTATATTTCGCATTCACTATCACATATGAGAAAAGTCTTCAATACTTATTTTATTAGAAATCACGCATAATGCCAAATAACGCGCTATTAATTATATTTCAAACACTCTTGAATATGACGACCCTTCAACGACTACTTCAACTACTGCTCTGAAAAGTAGGAGGCAAGTTGCATCCCTCCCCTATGGTGCGGCCATGTAGCACATGCCAAGCAGCCTCATCACACAGGTACAGTTCGGAGATTTGTACTTCGTGGGTTGTTTGGTGCAGTGACTACTTTCCTTCCATGTCCACACTATTGAGTTCTCTTCCTTCAGCTGCTTTCGACAGCTCTTTTGACATTTTTTTTTTCAAAAAGCTGATCAATCATCATCGCAGTGCCTAATCCTGCCATATTTGTAGATATTCATTGGTTTAGCTAGTCAATCAGCCTGTCCTTTTTCTATTGATTATCATTCTCTTATTTCTGCCTTATCGTTAATTTTTCTTCGTCTCAGTGCTTTCTTGGTGCCCAGGCCCTATGAGGACAACTTTCATGCCAGTCCCGGAGGAACACTCATTAAAAAAAAAGTCTTCAAAATATATTTTAGCGAAATTTAGCATTTGATAGCAAAGAGACTCATACTCATATATTATACACAAAGAGTTATGCAAAAAAAAATACTAAGTGTTCACCGGTATATATTTAACTAAATCTTCAGTTCATACCAAATTTTATGAAATCAACTATAAAATCTTAAAGTTTTTTGAGAAATATAAAGAAAATATGTTCTTCATTATCAATTTGAACTCAGTTTTGCGCCTGATATCAAATACTACGAAAGAGATTATATAATATATATATATATATATATATATATATATATATATATATATATATATATATATATATATATATATATATATATATATATATATATATATATATATATATATGTGTGTGTGTGTGTTTTGTGGGACATGCAAGTGATGTGTGTGGAAAGATGTTTGTTGGAGGTGGCATGAGGAGGGGCAGCGAGTGGTGGAATGAAGGGGTGAAAATGAAGGTGGAAGAGAAAAAGAAGGCATTTGAGGAATGGCTGCAGTGTAAAAGTAGGGAGAAGTATGAAAGATATAGGGAGAAAAATGCGGAAACCAAGCGGAAGGTAGAGGAAGAGAAGATTTTGGCAAATGTTAGGTGGGGACAGGATTTTAGTAGGTCATATGAGGAGAATAAAAAAAAGTTTTGGAAAGAAGTGAAGAGAGCAAGGAAGGGTGGATCGAGGATGGAAGAGACAGTGAAAGATGTGAATGGTACAGTGGTAACGCGCTGGCTTCGCATTCACGAGGTCGAAAGATCGGTTCCCGTCCAAGACCGAGAGTTTAAGCTGTTTACTGGCAGGAACTGCTGTGGTTGGACACAACAGTAGGGGGTTGGGGCTTGCCCTGGCTGACGAATGCCCATTGTATTGAAATGGAAATAAAGGTTTATTATTATTATTATTATTATTATTATTGCTGAATGTTGAGGAAGATAGAGAGGCAGCTATAGTGGCAGTGGGAGGGGTTCAAGGGCCAGTAATGGGAGATGAAAATGAGAGAGAGATTACAAGAGAGGAGGTGAAAAGGGCATTGTATGAAGCGAAAGCAGGTAAAGCACCTGGAATAGATGGTGTGAGAGCGGAGATGTTGAAAGAAGGGGGTGTGACTGCATTGGAATGGTTAGTGAGAGTGTTTAATATATGCTTTATGTTGTCATTGGTGCCAGTGGATTGGGTGATTGCCTGTATAGTGCCCCTATACAAAGGTAAGGGAGATATGTATGAACGTAGTAATTTTAGGGGTATGAGTTTGTTGAGTGTGGTAGGAAAACTGTATGGTAGGATACTGGTTAATAGGATTAGGGATAAGACAGAATATGTAATCGCGGAAGTGCAGAGTGGTTTTAGGAGAGGTAGAGGTTGTATAGATCAGATTTTTATAGTTAGGCAGTTATGTGAGAAATATTTAGCAAAGGGTAAGGATGTGTATTTTGCATTTTTGGATCTTGAGAAAGCATATGATAGAGTTGATAGAGAGGCAATGTGGAATGTTTTGAGATTATATGGAATCAATGGTAAATTGTTGCATGCAGTGAAGAGTTTGTATGAGGGTAGTAGAGCTTGTGTTAGGGTAGGAAATGAAGTGAGTGAGTGGTTTCCAGTGAGTGTGGGACTGAGACAGGGATGTGTGATGTCACCATGGCTGTTCAATTTGTATATTGATGGAGTTGTAAGAGAGGTGAATGAGCGAGTGCGTGGTCGAGGTTTGAGAATGGTAGATGGGAATGATAACGAGTGGGAGCTGAATCAGTTGTTGTTTGCAGATGATACTGTGGTGGTGGCAGATGCAGAGGAAAAGCTGTGTCAGTTAGTGTCAGAATTTGGAATGGTGTGTGAGAGAAGGAAGCTGCGAGTGAATGTGGGAAAGAGTAAGGTTATGAGGTGTACAAGAAATGAGGATGGTGCGGGATTGAATGTTATGTTGAATGGAGAGACATTTGAGGAGGTTAATCAGTTTAAGTATTTAGGCTCGGTTATAACTGCAAATAGTGGAGTGGAAGCAGATGTGTGTTACAGAGTAAATGAGAGATGTAAAGTGTTGGGTGCATTGAAAGGAGTGATGAAGAATAGAGGGTTGGAAATGAATGTTAAGGAAGTTTAGTATGAGAAAGTGGTTGTGCCAGCTGTGATGTATGGATCAGAGTTATGGTGTATGAAAGTAAGTGAGAGACGGAAACTAAATGTGTTTGAGATGAAATGCCTGAGGAGTATGATTGGTGTATCTCGATTGGATAGGGTTAGGAATGAAGTGGTGAGAGCAAGAACGGGTGTGAGGAGAGAAATTGCAGCCAGAGTAGATATGAATGTTCTGAGATGGTTTGGCCATGTGGAAAGGATGGATGATGAAAGGCTGCTGAAAAAGGTGATGAATGCGAAAGTTGATGGGAGAAATGCTAGAGGGAGGCCTAGGTTTGGATGGATGGATGGAGTAAGGAGAGCCCTGAATGATAGAGGATGGATGTGAGGGAAGCAAGCGAGCGTGCTAGGAATAGGAATGAGTGGCGAGCGATTGTGACGCGGCTCTGATGGGCATCTGCTGTTACCACGGGGCTGCATCTTACAGAGATAGCCCTGTTGTAGGGGCAGTAGGAGGAGCTGGCAGTTGTGGAGCGACACAGGTTGTGGAAGAGCAGGGAGGATGGGCTGTGGCACTCCAGCAGTGCCATCTGAATGGTCGCTAGCTCCCTCGTCATTGCCCATAGAGCAAAGTAATCCCCCTATTTGTTTTCCTTTCTTGATGTCGGCTACCCCCCAATTAAAGGGGGAAACAGCCAAGGTATATGTATGTATGTATATATATATATATATATATATATATATATATATATATATATATATATATATATATATATATATATATATATATATATATATATATATATATATATATATATATATATATATATATATATATATATATATATATATATATATATATATATATATATATAACGATAAAAAGAGAAAGGAATGATATTTTCCGTCGAAGAGACAGACAGTCCAGAGTAGAAGTAAGAGTAGGGTCGTTAAAAATGTTTGATATATAATTAATAGAGCGTTTTTGGCATTATTTGTAATTTTTTTATAAAATAGGTATTGAAGACTTTTCTCATTTATGATAGTGAAAGAGAAATATAATTTTTCAATATATTTGCTAAGACCTCTTTTTTTTTTTTTAACAATATGTATATAGGAAATATTATGGACATTTCATGTATTATGTGAAGTGCATTTTTTTTTATCATATTTCATATCACTTGTATTTTCTAATAAAATATATATTGCGAAAAAATTCTTTCACAACTCTAAAAGCGATTAAAAAATATCCACAGATTAGAATATATATTTTCAGTATTTCACATAAAATATAAATGCATAATTAAATTTATTTACTTTGAAATCATTGCAAGGCTTGTCGTACTCCCCCTTGTAAAGGGGGGTGTTGCAGTTTATGAACACATCTATTCACCAGAAGGCCCAACCCACTTACCCCATCTCTCACTTCTTAGTTGCGTAGGGATATAGGGTCAATATAATTTTGGTTCGCTTCGTCTATTCACAATCTCCCTCCCCCCTCCCCCCTTATCTTGCACTTTCTCTTCCCTGCTCTGCTGAAGCACCTCCGGACTCAAAATTCATTTTAGCCCATCAGTCAATTTTCCTCTCAATCTTTTTTCACTTAAATATGTTCTCCCCGCTCTTTTTCTTTTTTAATTAATAACTCCTGAATAATTATCTTAATATGCCCAAACTAAAGCAGTGCTTCCAAGTTTTGCTCATCAAACATATTCTTTCCGAAGCCCTTTCCGTGTCTCTTCTCCATGCTTCCCACATTATCCATTCTTGATACACCTTTCTTACTTATCTGACATCCAAGCTCAAATGCATTTTTTTTTTGTTCATTTCATCCTCTCTTACGTTCTATATGATTCTTAATTGAATTTCATGATTACTTTAGAATACATATCGGAGAAAATATTATTCTTATATTCCATATTTCTTATAAGTGTAATCTCGGGACATGCAAAAAAAATTTCCTCATCAAGCCCTGGCACCAAAAAAAATATGTCAAACAAAAAGTCGAAGCTTAAGGACCAGGAGGAAATAATGAATGATGCACAATAAGAAAAGGACAGACTGAAAAAAATAGAAAAAGTAATGAGACCATAAATATGTGGGAAGATAAGGCCCTGAGACTATAGATTCGCATTTTTGAAGGAAGATAGATTAAAGGAATTAGGAAAGTCTGAAGGAGGAAGAGCTCCAGAGTCTGGAGGTGGATGGGAAGAAGCAGTCACTTCACTGACCAATCGCAAGTTACAAATCTCCACACAGTACCTTTGAGACGATTCCACTTGGCGAGTGTTACGTGGCCTATGCAGTGGAGGAGGGATGCGACTCGCCAACTCATTAGAGCAAAAGAGATAATGCATCACGGCGAAGAGAAAAAGGATCTACAAAAGAAGTCAAAATAGGGTAGTTGATAAGTCTGGTTGCCTAAGATTCAACTCTCTCAGGGAGATATGAATAAGAAGAAACACCCCCAGATAAGCGGGCAGCATTCCAAGCAGGGACAGATAAGACCTTAATAGATAGTAACTGAAGTAATAACGAAAGTGAAACAGGATCCCCAATTACTTTGATGCAGTCATAGAAATATGGATTATGCTACTCCTTTGAGACAAGTTAGAGGCTACCTGGATTCGTGAGATGTCAACACAATTAAGTGGGTAAATTTCGTTAATTTCGAAGACAATAGGATTATCAGAAGGAGAAGATAAACATACAGCCAGATATTGTTTTTAGAGGCATTACATTTAACTAAAGAGTGGGTGCTCCACTCATATGCTCTCTATAATTCGTAGTTGAGAGCAGAAGAAATAGTGGTAAGAGACTGATAAGAGTACCAGATGAAGGATGTGAAAAGAAGGCAGAGGAAAATTTATGGATAAAATCGTCGGCAAAGGCATGGAGAAGGGAGAAGGTTTAGGATTAAAGAAGATCGTTGATGAAGAAAAGAAACAGAGTAGGTGAAAGAACAGAACCCTGCAGAACGCCACTAGTAACTGGAAATGAGTTAGATGTTGCGCTGTCAACAACCACAGATATAATACGGTCAGAAAGAAAACAGGAATTCAGAGAACAGAGAGAAGGGGTAAAGCCATTGGCAGGGAGTTTGGCCAATAGAGTCTTAAGCCATACTCTGTCTAAAGCTTTATTGATATGAAGGGCGACGACAAAGGATTCCACATAATTCCTCAGAGAAGATGGCCATACATGACTGAGAAAGGACAGGAAGTCACCAATGGATCTTGCCTTAAGGAAGCTGTACTGGTGATTAGATATAAGCGAGACTAATTAAAGTTTTTACATGAAGTGAGAATTAAGCAAAGTTTTGAATACTTTAGCAATAGCAGAGGTAAGGGAAATAGGTCGGTAGTTGGAAGGAATAGAGTGGTCACCCTTCATAGGAACTGATATAACTAGATAATGTTTCCAAGATGAAGGATAGATACTGGTTGAAAGACTAAGGTGAAATTGACATAAAGCGCCGGAGCCACTTCATCTGCAAACTCCTTTATGATCCTTGCAAGGATACCACTGTGTTCAGATGGCTTGTTCGTCTTTAGAGTATGAAGAACCTTATGGACATTGCTCTAAGAAACAATAAGGGAGGGCATAGGGATAGAAAGAGAGGGGTAATGTATAGTGAAAAGGTGTGCTATAATCACTTACATAAGAGTTGGCATAAAATTGAAAGCCAAAGAGAGTGGCTTCATCTATTGGAGAACAAACTATAGAACCTTCAGGACAAATGAGAGGGGGGAAAAGGGAGTAACAAGAAGTCTTGGTAGAAGTTTTTTGGAGAAGAACCAGGAGGATTTATCAGTGGGAGAGGAGTTGAAGTCATCAACTTTCCTTCTTAAAAAGGAAGTCTTAGACTGTCGAATCTGGTTATTGCAGTAATTCCTAGCTGTGATAAAAGCAGAACGAGCTAGATCAGAATGCTTGGTGTGACCGGTGTGCCCTATCCCTGAGCCTAATAGCTTTAGAGCAGGCACGGTCAAACTGAAGATTAGAGGGAAAAAAGTTTTCATAGAGGAGGAGATGAATGCCTTCATTCCCGAAATCTCGCCAACATTTTGGGATACCCGATTAGGGTTGCTTGTACGAAAGCAGCAGTCATCCCATGGGAAGTCAAAGCAAAAGTTATATAAATCATCAAGTTTGGTAAATCAAAAGTGCCAAAAAGCACTCTGAGTAGGAGGAATTGATGGAGGGGGAGTAGGATTGAAATTAAGGAGTGGCCAGATTTACCAAGAGGGGAAAGTACAGAATATGAGTACATTAAATGACTGGAAGTAGAGTAGGTTAAGTGAGCTATCTACATGGTCATGGCTATAGGGAGCACTAGTAAGATGTTTAATGTCTGCTCCAGAGAAAGGAAGGGCCTCACTTCCTCCCACGTCAGTGTGAGAAGAATGAAGTCAATGACTCTAGTATGCTTTGATGTATCCAATATAGAGAGCATCGGCTTGTGGGTGAGAAGATAGCAAGGACTCATGGCAAGATGATAGATAATTATAGGACCCAAAGTCAGTGGAGTTAAGAGAACAGTAGACAGTTGTAGAGCATAGAAATATAATGGTAGCAGAGCGATGAATCTTCAACAAGAGAACATCAAAGTGAAGAGATTCAAGGTCCATGAGCCTTGCAATAGGAGTGTTAGTGTTACAGTAGGTACAGACCCCACCTTTGGAACGGAAACAAGAATACAGGTTATAGTAAGAGATTTGAAATGGGTCAGGGGAAGCAAAACAAACAAACAAACAAACCTTTATTCCCATTTGGCAATTGCTAGGCTTTTACAAAACTAAGAGTACACTTATACGTAGACATATAATTAAACTGATATGTACGAGGGTAATACATACACTTACAGTGAACAGAAATATAGCCTTTCTAGAAAATTAAGATTACCTTGAGTTAACAGATGTGCATAAAAATTATATTAACAATATTCATAGGAAAAAGGGCAACTATAATGTTAATAATAAAGTAGTAATAATAACACTCGATACAGGATCGTTTTTATCGGCATCATTAATATATTTATACTCCTGACAATGATAATAATTAGTTCTTAACTTAGAGATCAAGGAAGGTGATATCAATTAAGGTTAGTGTTAAGGGAAATAGCATTAAATCATGAAGTTTGATTAGTGTGCAAGCAGTAACTATTTGTTCAAAAGAAAACTGTAGTGTGCCTTTGAAAGCTTTGAAGGAGGATGAATTTTTTAAATGTTCTGGAATATTGCTTTATGGCGTTGGTCCTCTAATGGTAATCATCTTTAAACTTGCATCAGTGTTTACAATCTAAAATAAAGAGCTCACTACTTTGTCTTGTGTTGGTTTCCCTTATATCCCTGACTGTTTTGAAATTAAATAGCCTGTTAGGACAATGATGGTTAAAAATTTTTTTATACAAAAACGTAAATAGCATAGGCGATCTTGTTTTCTGCCCACAGCCACCCAAGCTTTTTGAGAGCTGGTGTGATGTGGTTATATTTTCTTATTCCTTCCAGGGTAACTCGAACTGCTGAATTTCAGAAAGAAAGAGGAGGTTAGGGAAGAATGAAACCAAGCACTGTTCCATAGATGAAAGACTGAATCTCAGATTACGGATGCTAGAAAAGTAAAGCGATAAAGAAGCAGATCTATCAGTATGTGCAAGGTTAAGGGCAGAGCCATTACTGCCACCAAGTATATCAACCTTCATACCAATACTGGAGTCAGCAAGATCTTTGGAGATTCTTAGCACCCCTCTAAGCCTTGTACTGGGGGTCATAAACTATGAACGTTCCGTAATTATATTAGAGATGAGACAAACAGAGCAAAGAGAAACAGAGAAGGGGAGTGTTGTGACTTGTCAAATGTAATGGGATAGTAAGATATTTGTAATAAATACGTCAGAATTTTCGTTGTAGATGTAGGCCTAGGGAAATAACAGTACTTGAAAAACGAATTAACCTGAAGCGGTCTTGGCCAGTCCTATTTAAGTCCGAAATACCTTCAGTTGTACTATTTCAACTGGCTGTTGGAGCCTTGGCCAACCTAATAACCATAAAGTACATAAAAATACAATGCATTTCATTCACTAGATATAAGTGATAGATTAAGTAAAATAAACATAGAAAATAATTTCCAGATTTCTCATAGCATATGTACATATTTTCTACAAGGTAATTTTATGTAATTCATATGTTAGAGAACTTAAATGCTGAAGAAATTTTATCCTACATTGTAAATTTCATTATGAAAGCACTCTCAAGTCTAATACATTTCATATTATGAAATATTACTCATCTTCCCTTATTAGAGTAAAAAATATATTTTTGTTAACAATATAAGTAAGAACGATATAATAATGCAGTATTTGAATTATTGATATATCAGTGGATCATATTAACATCTAGGTATTGCTGGGTAAGATGCAAGTTGAAATGTCATTAAATGAGAGAGA
>JAXCGZ010011368.1:135000-165000 GCA_037179515.1 Halocaridina rubra | reverse complement strand
ATTGCCTATGTGTTTCTCACTGGACTAGCAACTCTACTTTTTTTTCGAAACTTAGCAACTCCTCTCCCTTCATACTTGAGCTCAGCAGCTATACTCTTTCAACCTCTTTTATCTAATATTACTAACATTTCCATTGTAATAGGTTAGAAATTCTACTAGTATCAGATATAAAAATGAAAAAAATAAAGCCCTCTTTAATGAGATTAGTAAAAATATACTTTTATCTCATTTCTTTACTCAAGGTTGGCAACTCTCCTTTTTACCTGATGTTATGAACTCTCCTCATTAACTGAGGCTAGCAAGTCTGCCAAAAGTGGCCTGACTGATCTCTACATATGGATGAGTCCTGAGAAAGTTGTTGTAGAAGTCATTAAATAGTCTAAGTGAAGTTAAACTTCAGAGATGGCGAACGAAACGGAGAGTACTTACCATATATAAGCTATCTATACCTATTTAACCTTATACTTGAATGAATCGAGCATAATTATATTTAAATAAAAATTAATTTGCACATTTTACCAGATAGATCCTAATTAAAATACACAATATGATGCGTATATAAAGATGCATGTCATGAGTATATCTGTATTTGGATGAACACCCAATAAAACACTATTCGTATATCAGGATGTCTGAGCGCATATAAGATTCATCACAGAATACGAGTTGAGAATAATATAATAATAATAATAATAAGCCTTTATTTCCAAAGCACATTGGGTATTCAAATAAGATACATATATATTCCAGATAGACATCTGTGGTGTACGATATAGACATACTAAAACAAACAAATCATAAAGATGAGTGTACCATTAAAAATTACAAGTAAAATCTTCCTTTAAGAGTAACTTCTTAAGATTATATTTAAAAGTATACACTGAACCAGCATTGTTTAGTTCTCTGGGAAGCTGATTATATAAATGAGGTCCACGAATGTTTATATCTCTTGAGCCAATATCAGTTTTAGACCTTCGTACTAATAAATCTTCCCCTTGACGGGTAGTTAACCCGGTAACTGAGCTTACTGTAGAAAAATTATACAAGCAATCAGGAAGATTGTTTCTTAGTATATTAAAAACAAAGGTACATATATCAAAAACATATTTATCTCTAATCTTTATCCATTCTAGATCTTTTAAAACAGGAGAGATGTGCTCGTATTTTCTTACATTGCCAACAGCCACTCGTGCTGCAAAGTTTTGTAACTTTTGTATTCTTTGTAATTGAGTCTTATTTGTACATCTCCAAACTTTGAGACAGTAATTAATTAAACTCATAGCTAAGGACTGGACAATTATTATACGAGTTGATGTTTCAAATGAGTCTTTTACCCTATTTAGATATATTAGAGTACCCATTACTTTTTTTATAAATTTCATCTATATGCATTTCAAAATTCATGTAACGGTCAAAATAGACACCTAGGTTCTTTACCGAGTTCATTGGCTTAATGATATTACCGTTAAAATTTATATGAAGATTGTCATCAACTTCTGATAATAATTGTCTGGATCCGTTAAGAATAGATTGGGTTTTAGTTTCATTAAGTTACAAACCATTTTTTAGAAAATAACGTTTAGCCATATACAAAATTTCTTCTGCTCTACGAATTAAGATTTGAGTATCGTCAGCATATTGAATGACATAACAGTTAGGTAAATATTTTACTAGATCGTTTACATATATTAGAAAAAGTATAGGTCCTAGGATCGATCCCTGAGGGACCCCAAACAATACCTTCTTGGAACTTGAAACTACATCTTTTATTCTGACTGACTGGTAGCGGTTTTTTAAATAGTTCTCGAACCAGCTTGGGTCAATGTTCATTTTTTTGCATTTTTCTAATAATATACTATGGTTTACACTATCAAAAGCTTTAGACAGATCGAGTAGTAGTAGCAATGATATTTTCTTATTATCTATATTTTCGTATATTTCATCTGATATTTTCAATAAGGCAGTTTCAGTTGATAATTTTGGCATGAAACCGTGTTGACTTTTTGCAATAAGTTTATTTTTTTCAAGAAACTCACTTAGCTGATTTGCAACAATCTTTTCAAGTATCTTTGATAAAATTGGTAGTAAAGAGATTGGTCTATAGTTAGAGACGTCGTCAGGATTTCCATTTTTAAAACCAGGAATTACATGGGGATTTTTCCATAAATCTGGGTAATTATTGGTAGCTATGGAAGTATTGACTATTACCGTCAGATAATATGCTATTACAAATAATGAATCTCTAATAAAACGAAAACAAATTCCATCTGATCCATATGCATTAGAGTCTTTCAGATTTTTTATTACTAAGATTACTGTATTACAATCTACTGTAGTAGGGTTAAAGACATCATTACTTCTATTGAATGCACTATGTTCTTCCAAATTAACATTATTATTATTATTACTACCATCATCACTATTATCATTACCATTACTACCACCATCATTATTATTTACACCATTATCAACATTACTATTATTATTACTACTACCATCATCATTATTATTACCACCATTACTATTATTTATTTCATTTATTATTTCTTTTTTCGTTTTTTCAAAGGTTTTTTCCCCACTTCAGCGAAAAAATTATTGAACTCTTCTGCTTTAGCACTTACATCTACCTCATCGGGTATAATTGATATGTTACTACTTTTATTACAGTTATTGGAAAGCATGGTTTTAGAAATTTTCCATGTATCAGAGATATTGCCTTTAGCGTTTTTAAATTCATTTTTGTAATATTGTTTCTTACTGCTACTTAATAATGATTTTACTTGTTTCTTTTGCTCTGTAAACTTTTCTCTTAAAGGGATATTATCTCTTTGTAGTTTTACTTCATTTTGTAGTTTGTCTCTTTCTTTCATAATGTTTTTTATGTCATCTGTCATCCAAGGAGCGGGGGGACGAAATATTTCTCTTGTCACGAGTGGGGCACATCGATCTATACATGATGATAAGACACTGGTTAAAATTCTTACTTGTATGTTTATGTTATCGGTATATAGAATTTCATTTAATTTATGTACTTCATTCATAAGTAAACTACAAAGTAATTCTTGTGAATAATTTCTTAAGCATCTGAATGTTTTAAAGATTGGTTGTCTCTTTGGTTTGCGAATATTTAGGGACGTTACAATTTCCTCGTGGTCTGTATCCAAGGAGCGGGGGGACGAAATATTTCTCTTGTCACGAGTGGTGCACATCGATCTATACATGATGATAAGACACTGGTTAAAATTCTTACTTGTATATTTATATTATCGGTATATAGAATTTCATTTAATTTATGTACTTCATTCATAAGTAAACTACAAAGTAATTCTTGTGAATAATTTCTTAAGCATCTGAATGTTTTAAAGATTGGTTGTCTCTTTGGTTTGCGAATATTTAGGGACGTTACAAGCAGGGATGGATAAGACCATTGTAGATTTTTAGTAAATGAAATTAAGAAAAATAATAATAATATAAACGAAACAGAATTTCCAATTTCTTATAAGTACCTTTAGCATTTAGAATTATATGAGTCCTCCATAACAAGTTACAACCTATTTGAAGTCTAAATATATTAAATTCTAAATAATAGTGCTATCAAGAAGAGACAATACAAAATAGCCAGAAATAGTCCTTAGGAGGCGTTAAAAGTTACTAAATTTCGGATGCCCCACTCAGAATTTCTCTGTAAATCGGAGCTTATAGTTGAAAATTAGTGTTACGAGATTCATTCCAAGCAGTGCCAAGGTCGTGAGAGGATGACAAAAAAAAAAAACATGAAGTGTAGAATCGTCGGCAAAGGCGCGGAGAAGAGAGAAGGATGAGGACTGGAGAAGATCATTGATAAAGAAAAGGAAGAGAGTAGGTGAAAGAACAGAGCCCAGTGGACCACCACTGGTGACTTGGAATGAGATAGATGTTGTCCCGTCAACAACTACAGATATAAAATGCGAAAACGAAACCACGAGTGAGGTTGGGGGAAACTGTAATATGAACAGAGTGGCATTCAGATACAATGTGTTCTTTCTAAGTATAGCAGATAAAAGCTGTAAGGATTGTTTCCCTTTTAGACCTTCTGTGATGTAGTTGGTAGCGCCTTGGTACAGTAATTATGTATTCTAGGTTCGAGTCCCGGTCGGGGTAAAAATGATATATATATATATATATATATATATATATATATATATATATATATATATATATATATATATATATATATATATATATATATATATATATATATATATATTGTTTATGCCGGAATTATGTCACGGACTCCCTTTTCTACCATGAGTTAGGACGGTTGCCTTCCTGCGAAGGACTTGTTTTGGCAGATGTAACGGTACCCTGGGCGTATGCCCTTGCTAACCTCAGATCGTGGCATGGCACCAACCCTCGACCTGCCGCCTCAGAGTCGCGGACGCTACCGCTTTGCCACGGTGACTATATATATATAAATATATATATATATATATATATATATATATATATATATATATATATATATATATATATATATATACATATATATATATATATACATATATATATATATATATATATATATATATATATATATATATATATATATATATATATATATATATATATATATATATATATATATATATATATATATATATATATATATATGACAATGCAATTTGATTAACATAATTAGCATGAAAGGAAGAAAGTAAAGAGAGAATACATAAAAAAACAAAAAAGAATACATAAAAGAACATTTTCTATATATAAAGAAATAATATGTACAAAATGCTTACAAAAAATATATGACAGTTTTGAAAAGAAGAATCAACAATATGCATAATGCCTTAAAGTAGAATGTAAAATGAGGTACAGAAAATATACATTCATAGCGACATAAAACAAGATATTCATCAAAATGCAGCATGTATAAAATGTTTAATGACATAACATTGGTTGCAGAGAAAGTCCCTACTGATGGAAAATTATAATCTTGCTACAACATCCTCTATTGTAGCGATACACTTTAGATATTCAAAACATCAACGATGCAGAGTTCTTAAGAATATGGCTCTGACCATTTTCTATGAATCAGTGAATTAAGAATTATTTTTTTTTATTTTGAAATTTCTTAGATGATCCCTTTCTACTATGCAATACATCTATACACATAATGCACATACACTTTACGCATGCAGATTTTAGGAGCAACTTCCAACATCATATATGAAAATCGTACGTTATAATAAAAGTGATTTGCATCCCAATAAATATTTTCAAACACCATTATTTTCACCACTTTTAGGAGTGGCAACTTTAAAAAGCGCTGTCAATCTGGTCACTTGAATTTTCCGCCAAGGATTTGGTTTGGCAGATGTAATCATTACCCTAAGTGCAAGCCCTTGCTAACCTCAGACCGTGGTGGGGCGCGAACCCTAAACCTGACGCCTCAAAGTTGCGGACGCTACCGCCTAAGCCACGGTGACTACCCAATCTGGTCACTTGATTATGTTATTAAAATGAAAGAAGAGAATCCCAAAGGAATTTATATATATATATATATATATATATATATATATATATATATATATATATATATATATATATATATATATATATATATATATATATATATATATATATATATTCAGAGCAGCTTCTCATATATAAGTCTTTAATCCCCTTCTTGTTCCTTTCGAAGCTTTAATAAAATAAATTACTCAACTACAGGAACAGCAGCAACTGGAGAAGAGGACACAGACAGGCTCAGTGGAACAGCGTCTGTTTCCAACCTGGAAGATCACGACTTCGATTTACTAAGATGGTGTGTATAGCATTTCTTCACTAAGACGTCTTGGAATGATGGGGAGAGGGTAGTAGGGTCTGTCTTGCGACAGTTCAGTTCATGTCAGCATGGGTATTTTGATCACTCATTCATAAGGGTACGTTTCATGGTGAATATGTATGATTAAATCATGGATTCATATATATATATATATATATATATATATATATATATATATATATATATATATATATATATATATATATATATATATATATATATATATATATATTTAATTATCTGTTTGATATCTTACATTGCAAGATTATATAAATTGTTGTGTGCGATTATTGTGCACTGAATTTATTTGACAATATATGTGATATAATATTATATATGTATTTATTATATATGCTTAAATATACGCACGTATGCCTCTTTTTTTACATCAAATAATAAAAGGTAAGACTCGTTTAATAAATAAGTAAGGTTGCACTGACATATATACATAGCTATGAAAATGAGAGGCATATACGTATATGTATTCGAGGATACATATTTATTACACATATAGTATTATAGTACATATATTATCAAAGCATATCAACGCAGAGTATACAAGGAAAATAATCACGTCTTACAATGTAAGAAAATAAACCTGGCGAAGTGGGTTCCACTAGATAGATATGTAGATAGATAGATTGAGAAAGAGAGGGAGACAGAGGAAAATCGATAGACAGATAGAGAAAGAGAGAGATGAATGAAAAGACAGCTGGAGTAAATAGATAATAATAATAATTATTATTATAAATAGGAAGACGGAAAGGGAGCTACCCTTTCTATCCCATAATATTTCAAAATGCGCTCATTAGAGCATCGTAACTCTGAATCTCTGGGATTATTTTCAGGAAAAGTTCCGCAATTATTACCTAAACTTTGGCCATAGAGTAATCTTTGGCCCATAGATAACTGCAGCTTACTAAATGCCTTTTTCTTTACAGTTTCATCGGTTCTTTATAATTTCTTAATTAGAAAAAAGTAATGTAGCTTCATTTATTGCAGTATGTTTGGTGTTAGTTCCTGCAAAGCCAAGATTCGTATCACTCTCTCTCTCTCTCTCTCTCTCTCTCTCTCTCTCTCTATATATATATATATATATATATATATATATATATATATATATATATATATATATATATATATATATATATATATATATGCAGGTATGCGTAGCGTGTGTGTGTACTTGCATGTGTATGTATCTGTGTGTGTTTGCCTAATTGTGTCAACGGAGTAGTGTCCTATGCTTGTAACTCCCCGTCTCCTGGTCAGCTTCATATTATTTATTCACTAAACAATGGATGCATTTAGCATTTGCCATTTCCTCGCTTTGCGAAATCCAATTGTTAACTATTCTTACACCAAAAATTTCTTCCTTAAAAAGGGAGTTCGTGACGTAAAACCGAGATCAACCTCTAACAAAGAGGGTTTTTACAGAGCTTCAGACGTTCAATTTATAAGACCTAGTAGCACCCAACTGTTTGCTATTATCCTCTTGTTTGAAAATTCTTCTCTGGATCTTTCTTTTCTCCTTCAAGCTTTATTATTCCTTTTCCCTAATATTTTTTCCTCCTCTTGCATTTTATTTCTACGTTTTCAAAGTGGTAACGCGCTGGCTTCGCATTCACGAGGTCGAAAGATCGGTTCCCGTTCAAGACCGAGAGCTTAAGCTGTTTACTGGCAGGAACTGCTGTGGTTGGACACCACAGTGGGGAGGTTGGGGCTTGCCCTGGCTGACAAATACCCATTGTATTGAAATGGAAATAGAGGTTTATTATTATTATTATTATTATTATTATTATTATTATTATTATTATTATTATTATTATTATTACTCTGAGAGTACTATTTTTATCTCTCCCTACTCTAATTTTCTGTCCTTTTTCTTTTCATATTTTTCCATTTTCCATCCAAATTATTTACCTTCACTCACATTTCTTTAAATTCATTCATTAATTTCAACAGAGCATTTTCCTCTCTGGAGTCCAGAGCATTTTCCTCTCTGGAGTCCAGAGCATTTTCCTCTCAGGAGTCCAGAGCATTTTCCTCTCTAGAGTCCAGAGAATTTTCCTCTCTGGAGTCCAGAGCATTTTCCTCTCTGGAGTCCAGAGCATTTTCCTCTCTGGAGTCCAGAGCATTTTTCTCTCAGGAGTCCAGAGCATTTTCCTCTCTAGAGTCCAGAGCATTTCCCTCTCTGGAGTCCCTCCCATACCCACCCTGGGGTAGGTGAGGGAAATACGAGTGGGTTTGTTGTAAGAGTGAAACAAATATTTAATATCTTTCAAACTAATATTTGACACAATTTTGCTTTTACCTCTCAAAAATAATCAATATTAATCTTTTCATTACACCAATTACCTCCCAAAACAGCCATAAAATTAAAATTTGCCTTTACAAAGGATTAATACCTATCATGAGAAGAAAAAAAACATAAAGAAGCAACTCATCACCAATGAAAGGTATGAACATTCACAACACAGTGATTTCAGATCTTTGTTTTTATGCTTATTACTTTATTCTACCAAACTAACCATTGTAAGGAAAATATTTTTAAAACCAATTTCAAAAACCAAGTTATGAAACCACAGGATCAACTTTATAACAAGTAGTAGAGACTCCCCTCGAGTAGTCACCGTGGCTCAAGCGGTAGCGTCCGCGACTTTGAGGCGTCAGGTCGAGGGTTCGCGCCCCGTCACGGTCTGAGGCTAGCAAGGGCATACACTCAGGATAACGATTACATCTGCCAAAACAAGTCCTTCACAAGAAGGCAACCGTCCTAGCCCTTAGTAGAAAAGGGAGCCGGTGACGTAAAACCGGAACAGTAGAGACTCCTTTCGGCTTACACAAGAACAAAACCAAGTTGATGATGTTGATGGTCACAACACCATCTTTCCATTGGAGTATCTTCTCTTCCTCCCGTCGCCAGATATCGAAATAACTTTCAAATTTTGCAGTATTTCATTCTACACACTAAAAGGAATGTTTTTTTTTTTCACTGTATTTGCAGACTTTCAACTTCTCAAAAGCAAGACTTTATTAAAGATACCTCGACATGGTAAGTAATTATATGAAAAAATATCGAGAACGTCTGACACTCTGTGTGTGTGTGTGTGTGTGTGTGTGTGTGTGTGTGTGTGTGTGTGTTTGTGTGTGTGTGTGTGTGTGTGTGTGTGTGTGTGTGTGTGTTGTCTTTAAAGAAGCTGATCTCAAGATATTATACTTCAAGAAATTACCCTGTACATCTAAAGTTGTACTCTACATTCCCAATGAGATGACAAATGTTACCAATCAAGTGACCCAAGTACGAAGAAGTGGTATGAAAATTTAACTTAGTTTGCTAAAAAAGTAATTAAAACAAACAAATAAATAACTAAATAAAAAATATATAAATATACATATATACATACATACATATATATTACATATTGGTTAAGCATCAGAGAGGGTAAGTAAAAATTACACAAAGTTTGAGCATACTGTCTTCAAACATTGTGTAAATTTTACTTCCCTTCTCTGATGCTTACCACCACAACAGAAGGGACTTTATATTGAAGATCATTTCTGGAGAAGAAGTCTGTACCTCAGTAGATGAGGTACAGAGATATCTGGAACATACTTTCTTCAAACCTTGTGTACCTTTTTACGTCCCTTCTCTGATGCTTAACCAATATATAATGTTTCCAGAGATTTCATTTCCATCTCACACGCACACACACACACACACACTCACACAGACACAGACACAGACACACACACACACACACACACACACATATATATATATATATATATATATATATATATATATATATATATATATATATATATATATATATATATATATATATGCAAACGAAATTATGAAAAAATTATGGATAAATATAAAAAAAATAATAATAACTGAGAGACTTGATTAATCAGTTAATGAATGAATGAATAAATGAATATTTGTAAAAATGTATACATTATTAAGTGACTACTAATAACTGAGATAGATAGATAGATAGATAGATAGATAGATAGATAGATAGATAGATAAGCATGCTACCTTTCAAATATTTGTATCTGATACTCCAAAAAATATCCTTTATAATGGAAATAGCAAACAGGAAATCTTTCGAGGAATTCCATATCATATATATCTTTAAAGTGGAGACCAAACAGATGGTGAGAATCTAAATTGAGCCTTTACTTCACAAAGCAAATAAAAAACAAATCTTTAACCTTTTCACAACCAGCTGTCAGTGCAAGGGATAGATGAACATTTTGTATAAAGGGGGGTTTACACGGTCAAACGGTTCGTCGAACGCGGTTCGACAGACAAGTGTTTGAAGTGATGTTCGAACGTGTGAACGGGGTATTTGGTTGTTGAACACGTTCGACAAACGTGTTCAACAACCAAATACCTCGTTCACACGTTCGAACATCACTGCAAACACTTGTTTGTCGAACCGTGTTCGACGAAACGTTTGACCGTGTAAACTCCCCTTAAGAATGGGATTCCTCCTTGATTTCTGAGGGTTTTTTCTATATTTCCAGGGAAAGTTTACAGATGCTCAAGCAAAACTAGAGACCTAATCATTGTAAAAACCGGTGAATAATTACTTCACATCTAAAACTGGTGCAAAATATACATTAACTAATAAATAAAAGCAATTAAAGAAAAACAAACTACTAATGAAATATCTATAAATATTACAAACACAGGAAGTAATAAATAAAAGATGTATTAGATAACTAAAGGTATGTACATTAAAGATGTTTCTCGTAGTAACCTATCGGATAACCAGTAAACATGAAATTCTCACTTAAAAAGACTGTAATTTAAAGAAACAGCTTTAATCAACGAAGCAATTTCGGAAGGACGTCATGTCTTATACAAGATTATTGGCCTTAGTCCATTAATTATACTTCACAGTCTGTGACTAAAGTTCCCGCATGCGTAGTTGTATGAATGGGCGTGTATATTCGAGTAAGCGTGGAGGGGGAATCAAAAGTCACACTTTAACTCATCTTGCCACTATAGTAGTCTCCGTGGCAAAATGGTAGCGTCCACGACTCTGAGGCGGCAGGTCGAGGGTTCGCGCCCCGTCACGGTCTGAGGTTAGTAAGGGCATACACTCAGGGTAACGACTACATCTGCCAAAACAAGTCCTTCGCAAGAAGGCAACCGTCCTAGCCCTTAGTAGAAAAGGGAGTTCGTGACGTAAAACCGAAAACAACTTTAACTCATCTTGCCACTGATATATATATATATATATATATATATATATATATATATATATATATATATATATATATATATATATATATATATATATATACTTTATTCCTTTGCCCTCACCTGAACATCTTATACAACTTATATAAACTACCACAAAACACGATGACTCTATTAACATCTTTGGACACCTATTTAGGTCTTTTCCTTATTTCGCAGTTTATCTCCCATTATCACATTTTAAGTTCATTTATTACTTGAACATAAAGTCCATCAATAGACTTAGAAAACATATGCTAACCAGAGGGGGGCGAGACTTCAGAGCGAGGGGGATGGGGATCCCCTTTTTTGTGTTTCCCTCCCAAAAGAAGTCAAGTTTTTTTTTTTTTTTTTTTTTTTTTTTTTTTTTTTTTTTTTTTTTTTTTTTTTTTTTTAAAAGAAGAAGAAGAAGGATTATGGCTTTTGCAAATAGATTGTGTGTAGATTAAAGAAAGAGCAAAAACACAGCGCTGTACAGGATATGAAAAAGATCCGTTTGAAGGAATGTTAGGAAACACTTCGAAATATCAATGGGTCTTACGCAAGCCTGCCGTTAACATGCTCCCTATATAATACTCTAGTTCAGAGGTAGTCAAACCGCGGCTTGCGAGCCACATATGGTTCGTTGGCATTTAATGTGTGGCTTTTGGAAATGTGATGGCTCACCAAGAAATTCTTTAAGGGGGGTTTACATGGTCAAACGGTTCGTCTAACGCGGTTCGACAGACAAGTGTTTGAAGTGATGTTCGAACGTGTGAACGGGGTATTTGGTTGTCGAACACGGTTCCGTGTTCGACAACCAAATACCCCGTTCACACGTTCGAACATCACTCCAAACACTTGTCTGTCGATCCGCGATCAACGAACCGTTTGACCGTGTAAACCGCCCTTAATACTGGATATGAGTGAAGCGTTGTTTTCTTGTGGTGAGAGAATGAATGTTTGGAGACATAGGAATATTTAAGGTCAGCAAAGGATTCAGATGAATATCAGAGGACTGAGTTCATACGAAGATATTTACTTAGACATATGACAATCATTAAAATTACATAAATTTTGGGGAAATTTTATCCATTTTGGTAGTTTGATCTTATGTTACTGCAATGCGAATGCGCACTATATTATGTTCCCATAATTCAGTTCGGTATTAACTATGATTAAAATATTCAATTACTGAAATTAATACAAGTTATAAGCTTCTAAAATACTATACATGAACGAATTAATTGCTGGATTTTTTTTTATATTTATGTACTTATAAATAAATTGTGTATATCATAATAAACATACATATGTGAACATTGTTCCTGTATTGCGGCTGTCATGTATCTAAGTTTATCGAATTTAGTTTTTACAATGAGCAACTTTAGTCATCTATACTCTAAACCCATTACTTTTGTTGGGGAAAGGACAGAAAGAAGGAGGGAGTGACAATTATATTGTATACAAACATAGTTTTATATATATATATATATATATATATATATATATATATATATATATATATATATATATATATATATATATATATATATATATAAATCTATATATATAAATAATAAAAAGAAAATAAATAAATAAATACCGAGTAAAATAACGTTTTTGAAAAATATACTTTAAAGAAAGAAAATTCCGACTCAATTTACTGTATTTCTGACCGTTACGGCTGTGGTAAAGAACATACCCCATAGTGAGTGCGAGAGGGAATCTCATACCTCCCTACCAGTGCATCATTGTGTGTGTTAAAATACTTACACACACACACACACATACACACACACACACACACCAGTCTGATAGGCTCAGCGCAAGAGAGGCATATACTTGAAAACGACACCAAGCTCTGAATTTGACCACCCCTCCTTACACCCCCATCACCAAATACTCTCCTTATGGCTACCCCCCCACCTGAAAGGGGAACATGTTCCTCAACGAAGGTACTGGCTAAAGACAGAGGTATCAAACCTAGGTCTGTGTTCCCAAGGAAGGATTTTCACCTTCTAAGCTTTCCAGAAGGTATATCTCTCGCGGAAAAATTTCAATGGAGGAATAAATTCCTTCCCATTCACCATCATTCGCTGAGCATTCCCAACCAAAGCAAATGGTGGTTTAATCATCTATATGTCATGAGGAAAAACAAGCATCTTATTGAAGAATTGCAAAGGGGTGTGCATGGGGGGCTCCAATTCGTGTCAAAGGATAAGCCACCTCTTAGAACATTTTTCATTAAAGGGTTTCCTACTTATTGGAATAAAGAACAACTGCACTCCCTCTTAGAAAATGAAGATGGAAAATACATCGAAAGCCTACAACGCTTAAAGTATGATGGAAAAGAATCTTCGACTCTAAAGATGATGTGGAAATCAATTGAAGTCAATCCTCCAGACGAAATTGTCCTTCTTCCAGGGATTAAAGATCCCCCTATCCTCAAAGTGCAAGAAAAATCTTCAACCAACATCCAGCGCTCCCTCTATTGCCAGAAGGGGCACACTTATCAAAAATGTTCAGCAGAGACTGCTGGGCCCATCACAACAACTCCTCGGTCCCGGACTTGCTCACGATGTGGCACAGTCACTGAAAATATGTGGGAGCATAACTGTTCCCAGCAGAATGAAGATAGTATCACCTCGGAGAGCCAAGATACAGGATCTGCCGAGGGAGAATCATTACTGACAACTACAGATGAAGCAGTTCAGGTACAAATTGTAGCAGTGAAGGAACAAATCACTGCAGTGAATGAACAAATTGTAACAGTGAATGAACAAACTATCAGAGATAACGACCGAGAACTACAGTGCAAAAATAACTCCTATGAAAAGATGCTCAAAAACTTAAAAGAGCAAGTAGCTACATTAATGATTCAGCTCGAAAACATGACAAATGAATCATTTAAGGTTTGTCCTATATCATCTCAAAATGATAATGGCAGTGACAAGGAAATAGCTCAAAGAACCCGAATAACACGAGCTGCTAAAGTCAAAGGTAAAGCCCTCATACTTGAACAGGTAAAATTCCTTAACACTGCAGATAATTAGATGCAGATATCACTCTCCCAACTTTCTATTCTTTAATTTTTTTTTTCTTTCTTTCTAATTAATCACACCCTTCTTACTACAATGAACCTGTCTCTTATCTCTATGTCATACCTTTTCTTCATAAATAGATATGTGTGTGTGTGTGCATGTGCATGCATATATAAGGAGATTCTCATGTATGTAGGTATGTGGGTGTATGTGTATATGTATATGTATATGCATATACGTGTGTCTATCACTATTCCTATAGCTGTTGGTGTGAATACTGTTGTGACACTAGTGATTGTTATTATAATCATTAACTTCATGATTATTACTATAATTAGGTATTTTCATGTGTGCATGTGTGTGTGTGCATGTGTCTGCATATATATATGCAGGTATGTGCACATATATATGTGTATGCTTGTATGTGTGAATCATCATTCTCATAACAGTTACCATAACTGCTGTTGTGACACTGGTGATTGTTACTGTACTCATTACTTTTGTGATTATTACTGTAATTCTTGTTATCAAGGCCCTAATTATGCGTTCTGATCTTTTCATGCATTACAAAATCTTAACTTTCAATATTCATTCTTTGAAGAAAAGATTTGTGGATATTTTGCACTATGTTAAAAAAGAGAAACCAACATTTGTATGTCTGCAAGAAAGTTTGCACTCTCATCAGTTGTGCAACATAAGAGGCTATTCCAAATATTCGCTTGATAGTAAGCAAGGCCTCACCACTTATATTAGTAACTGCATTCCCCATCAGTTAATCGAAACTAGCACTAATCCAAGTAATGATGGTGAGGATAACAAGAATGTCACATATATGCTTTTCAAAATAAATGTCAAAACCAATCCTTTTTATGTTTGTAATACATATATTGGAACTGATGCCTTTAATGAAGCAAAATTACCACATCCCCTTATGTATGAGAACATTATATTCGCTGGAGATTTTAATGCAAGGCACAAAGAATTTGCAGAAACATCTGATAACATCTGTAATTACAATGGCAGACGGCTCTATGAGTTTATTAGTTATAACAATTTTACCTTACTAGGACCACGTTTGCGTACCCACCTTAGAGGTGGTAGACTAGACTACATATTTTATCATGGTTTAGAATATGGGAAAGACTTTACTTGCAGAAGAATAGACGATCTATTGTCTGACCATTTTGCACTTGAGAGCACATTCCTACTCGATTCCGGCATTTGTCAAGCACATAAACGAAAGCAGATAAATATTCCTATTGAATTCGTTGCCCCTTTTCGCTCTTTTATGGCTTCTACATTTGAAAATATAGATATTCAGACCATTACAGGCCAAGAAATCTATGATCTCTTAATAGAACGGATATATTTATTCCATAGAACTTACATACACAAGCCTAAACACAAGGCAATCAAGAAGAAAAACAATTGGACAGAAGATAACAAGCTAAACACATTTAAAAAACAGGTAGACAGTGCAGTTGATATGTATAAAAGGGACAACAATGCAACCACTCTTGAAAATCTGCTACTTACTCTACGAGAGTACCGTGAGCTTAAAAGTGATGTCCGAATTAAGCACTTTCAAAACTTCCTACAGTCTATCAATGCTCATACGAGTAGTTTTAAAATCTGGCAGTCAATTAATGCTCTGGTTGGCAAAAACATCAGTGTGTCACAAACAAATGATTCCCAAACTCTTGCTGAAGAACTTCTCTTACAATACTCTAAGACATCTTCCTTTGAAAACCTTCCTTGCGATATTCAACAACGATTAAGAAATCTTGACTTTGAAAGAATGATGAACATAGAATTATCCTGTGCAAGAACAATGGAAGAGGACAGATTCATTGACTACATAACCAAAAATGAGTTGGACTTTGCTCTCTCCCATGGGAAGAGCACCTCTCCGGGTGAGGATGGCATTACGTACCAAGTAATCCGAGATCTTAATGATGATATTTGTAATGGTATTAATCCAATTCAGTTTTTATTCAGCACTATTTATAATGAGGGCACACTTCCAGAACAATGGAAAAAAAGCATTATTATTCCAATTCCAAAAAAAGAAAGTACAAAATTATGACCTATCTCTCTGACATCCTGCTTCTGCAAAGCCTTTGAGAGAGTCATTCTTAACAGACTTGATTTCACACTCGAGGGAAAATTATCAAATAATTTGTATGGATTTATGAAAGGAAAAAGTACCAAAGACTGTTTTGTAGAATTTATGAATGTTGAGCACTGCTCTGAAGTCACTGTTTTTCTAGATTTGCAAAATGCCTTTGATATTGCAAATAGAACCGTTATTTTGGATCATTTAGCAACTTTAGGGGTCAAAGGTAAACTACTGCAACTAATTAGATGCTACCTAAGTAGTCGAACCTCTAAAGTGTACTATAAAGGATATCTTACTTCCAGCGAAAAGGAATTTACACTGGGAACTCCTCAGGGAGGAGTTCTGTCTCCCCTTCTCTTTAACATCTTAATGGATAAGCTTCTCAAGTCTCTCAGACTACCAAATGATGAATGCACCATCATATGTTATGCAGACGACATATGTATAAGGGCACCTTCTGCCAATGATATGCAAATAATACTTAAAGACTTTTCTCAAGTATCAAAAGACATTGGTCTTGTCATTTCAACTCCAAAAACAAAGTACTTTTCCAGTATCTCGCAAGAGCCTCACCTTGTATTAAGCAATCAAATGGTTAAGGTGTGCGAAAATCACAAATATTTGGGAATACCAGTTCCTTCTCCCCCTCACACAGAGTACGTCAAAGATTTGTGTGAAAGACTGCAACAGAGACTCAGACCGTTAAAGCTTCTTGCCAATAGGGTATCTGGTGTTGGAATTAACATATGCCGAACTTTCTATCTCGCATATGTCAGGTCATTAGTCGACTATCACACCCTGCAGCTCTGTACTATGACTACCTCTATCTTAAGACCCCTAGAAAAAATTCAGAACAAAGCTATGAGGATTATTCTTGGCTGCCCTATGAGCACCAGAATTATAAATATGCAACATGAATTAAACCTCCCACCTTTGATAGAACATATCAAACAGTCAGCTGTGATATTTGGAGTTAAACTAGCGAAATCAGCTCAGCCTCATCCATGTAATGCTGGTCATTTGCAAGGGCCGCAGTCAGCGCCAACAATCATTAAATCACTAATAAAAAGTAACATACAGTATGAAAGACAAATTCACCCCAAAGTATTTAAGCTTATAACCAATGAGACAAAAAAACATAATGTAACACTCTTTACTGAGAGTGGTCCTGAACGATTAATAAATCCTTGCAAGAGGATTGGGCCAGAAATTCTCTTTCCAATATTATCATCTGGTCCGAATGTTGCTCCAATTATTAAAAAACATCAATGGTTAGATGAAATTGAAGCCTTTATTGAAACTAGTTTCCCAACTAACAATGAAACACTCTGCATTTACACTGATGGGTCTCACACAAGCAGTGCAGGAGGGTCTGGGTGCAGCATTGTAGTTTATGAAAATTTTGAAGGGCAGCAAATATTTGACAAAGCACTGAGTATGCCAAAATGGTCATCAATCACCGAATGTGAAATTGTTGGTCTAAAACTTGCTATTGAACATGTTCTCAGTGCTAGGAGAAATGCTATCATATTCTGTGACTCGCAGAGTGCGCTTCTGTCACTGAGATCATTAAAAAGCTCCTACAAAACTCACATGGCTGAAATTCAAGAGGCTCTTATTGATTGCGCAAAACTTAAACTCCAAGTTAAGTTTTCATGGGTACCCTCCCATGTTGGGATAGTAGGTAATGAAAAGGCTGACAGGCTGGCAAAAATGGCAACTGAGAGTTCAGTGTCTGAATCTATAACCACACTGACTCAGTTTAAAACAATGTTGTATAATGAGATTATGGAAGAGCAAGAACTTTCTACACTCACACAACATGTAAGCAGCTGTTCGATCCAACATTATGAAAACTTCAGAAGGCTGAGACACAAATACAGCATGGGTAAAATGCTTACAGGTGACTGTGATAGAGTTGCTGCCCGTATAAGACTTGGTTATAGAAATATATGGGAGGTGAATTGCGAGAAAACTGGTAGAAAGCACCCAGAACACTCAAAATGCCATTTATGTGAGTGTGAAGGGGGCAACAATTTAGTACACTACATTGCAGAGTGCACAAAGCTTAAGGACTTCAGACCTCTTGGCCTGAGCTACTTTGAACTTTGTGTGCACTTTTGCAACCCAGAGAACTTATATCCTGTACTTAGTGTATACCCAGCGTTGAAAATGTAATTCTTTTACCCTCTTCTCCGTCTACATCTTTTCCCACATTTATGTGGGGTCGATGTTTCTGGTCAGTTTTCTCCATTTATTTCTGTCCCATACCTCATCACCCAACAAACCTTTAGACCTCAGATCATCATTGATGCAATCCATCCACCTACGCTTTGGTCTCCCTCTCCTTCTACCCTGTATATCCATTTCCATCACCCTCCTCCCAACATACTGTTCATCCCTTCTAACGACATGACCATACCATCTTAGTCTACTTTCTTGTATATTATCTGATATTTCTATAACTTTGAAAAAAAAAAAAAAAAAAAAAAAAAAAAAAAGGGTGGAGGGAATACCTTCTCTCTCTCTCTCTCTCTCTCTCTCTCTCTCTCTCTCTCTCTCTCTCTCTCTCTCTCTCTCTCTCATATGCCTTTTTATATACATAAGCCACTTTTCCCCTTATAAGGTGAGTGGCTGAGTAAAGGAATAATGCTCTGACTTTCTGGGAAGAGAAAGTACAGAGAAGGGTTCTTTCATTCCCTTCGCTCCGCCCCGCTTAGTCTACTCTTACGACACGCAGGGGAACATGGAGGAAGTATTCCAACCCCCTCCCTCAAGAGCTCATATGTATGTATATGTGTGTACATGTGTGCATGTATGTGTATATGTATATGTATGTGTATATGTATTTATATGTATATATGTATGTATATGTGTATATGTATATGTATGTGCATGTCTATATGTATCAATAATTACTACTTTTGATTCATAACTCTATCTATATACAAAAGCTGTAGTAATAATAATAATAATAATAATAATAATAATAATAATAATAATAATAATAATAAGTAATAATAATAATGATAATAATAATAATAATGATAATAATAATAATAATGATGATAATAATAATCATGATGGTGGTAGCAATGGTTGTGATAATAGTGATAATGGATTAATTGACGTAATTCTCTCTCACATACATAATTTGAAGGGTGGAGAGGGGGAAAGGCTTTCAGTCTTTCTCTTTCTTTTCCTTCCAAATTTATCCTCCATTATATGGCACTGTGTTTATGTGTATGTATGTATGTATGTTCAGGTTTATATGTGTACGTATATGCAATTAAGTACATGCACTTTCCTCTGCTGTGTTACCCTCAGATGACAATGATGTGTATGAGTATGCATGGATGTGTCTTTATCTGTAGTAAGGACGAATAACTCCTCTTGCTGAAATGAATACCACAAACTCTCTCTCTCTCTCTCTCTCTCTCTCTCTCTCTCTCTCTCTCTCTCTCTCTCTCTCTCTCTCTCTCTCTCTCTCTCTCTCTCTCTCTCTCTCTCTCTCTCTCCTTGATATGTATGGCTATGAAGCCCCAGTGGTGTTTCTATTGCTCATCTAATTAATGCATGCATACATATGTATATATGTGTGTGTATATATATATGTATGTACCTACTTATTATTCTAACCTGAAAATTGTTATTCTATATCTGCTTCAAATTGTCTGCAGTAGTACTGTTGAAAAGTGAATTGAAAATATTGTCACAATGATTACTCTTCAAGTACTCTTCAATTATTACACTATATTTTATTATTAATTACTTGCTATGATATTTTAAATTAATTGCAAATTCTATTAGTATGTTATTTATACATAACCACATAGATTGTAATGTTATCAACTGCAATATGACTGGGAGTGCCCATGTGCACATGTCCCCATGTACAGTTATCTGAATAAATAAATAAAAAAAAAAAACTTCAGTCAATAGATATTTCTGCTGGAGGGGGTACCATGCTCCAGCTAGTGACTGCAATTCTATAAGTGCAATGACACTGTACATATTATATTAAACCCATGCAAATTCTAAAACTCTGACGTAAATATATATATATATATATATATATATATATATATATATATATATATATATATATATATATATATATGGAAATCTCAAAGAGTATCTTTCACTAGATCTAAGTATCCGTATCGGTCCTAGGAATAACACAACACGTTTTGACAAATACAATCGAACAATTCCTCATATAATCAGATATAACTCTCAATAATCAAATATCGTTTCGAATATTATCATACAGTGGTATTGAAATGGGTTTTAGGGTTATCCCATGTTCGGAGAGGGAATTCTTTTATGACCCCCAATTTTTATTACCACAGAAAAACCACCGTCAGGGCTCCTCCAATGTCTCCTGAAAATCGTTAGAGACAAAGTTCAGGTGAAATTCTGGATGAAAGTATGGTTTACAATAAAGAAAAATGACAGACATAAAACCATAAATGAATATTTTAAAGCACAAATAAAACATGTGACTTAATAAAAGTGATCAGAAAATGTCTTTGGAGAAAATGGTTTCCTAAATAAATATTGCTCTCACCCAAGATTTCCCTCCTTTAACTACATAGTATTGCCTCGTTGCAACAGAATTAATATATCTGAGGGACAGGGGAGTGTTGTCCATCGTGCGGTAGCCCCTGTCACGTTAACAAGTACAGTGAATACACCATTGATACTGCAGAATCTGCACGAAGTTGGCTTCAAAATGTTGGGGAGAATGTATGACAAGAAAAATCTCGAACTGCCTGCCTCCTCTCTCTCTCTCTCTCTCTCTCTCTCTCTCTCTCTCTCTCTCTCTCTCTCTCTCTCTCTCTCTCTCTCTCTCTCTCTCTCTGACGAATACAAACTCCTCCAATTCAGAGACATTGCCAGACAGAGTTAAGGTGTGAAATACACATTCTAGCTACATTTTACGAGTGCGACGCCGGGACGGGCAAAGAATATTGCCCTTATCTAGCCCCGGCACCAAGAAAACACTTAAGAAAAAAACAGCTGCTTAAGGACAAGGCAGAAGCAAGAGAATGATAAAGAATAAAAAAAAAGACAGACTGAAGCAATAGTTGAAGCTCTTGAAGATTTGCGACCTGTATTATATCAACAGAGAAGAAAGATTAGGTTAGGTTAGGTTAGAATTTGAGCTTTTAAGCCAAGCTCAAATTCTAACCTAATTTAACCTAACCTAACTTTTCTTCGTTGTTGTTAAAAGGCAACTCCCAAATATTCAGGAGCTCCCAAAGCTTAAAGTGATGAAGACCTTTAATAATGATGTCAAAAAGCAGCAGCAGCAGCAGCAGCAGCAGCAGCAGGAGGAGAATATTGGGTATGATATATGTCAAAGGCAAGTTACAAGGATTTCCCCACCTAAACAATTGCTCTCTAAATCTGTGATATCTTTCTAGCACAGAAGTGTGAAGAGTTTTTTTTATATACTGTTTTCGGTTTCATATGAACATTGCAAAAACGATGTTAAAGAATATTGATTACTCTCTGTGCTTGTGTCCTCTGAAAAACGAGGCATAGTTTTAAGGATATTTCGAACCAAATTAACATTTGGTCCCCAGTGTTTGAGGAATAATGCGTTAAAGATCAGCTGTGGACTTGAGGAAAATTAGTAGTAATTATCCTGGTTATAATTTTGCCTTATAATCAGTCAAACACAATTGATATGCAGTGGCATTAATGGTACTAATGTCATGAACTATACAAGTACAATTCTTTTGTTATATGAAAAGAAACGATTATAGAGTCTGTATAACAGGTGGAAATAAAAGAACGAGAATTTTGTAATATATCAATAACCATGATCAGTGGTATTTTTCCCATATATAAGTCATGTATGGTATGCTGCTGATGCTTCATTGATTAAAGGACCTTGGACAAACCAGCTTCATTCCCGGAGGAAAGTATTACAATTTTACTTAGTTATACTGAAATTGGGAAAGTTTTTTTTACCCCATGATAACAAGTGGACACACAAATATGACACCCTGACCTTGAGCAAAGAGAATAGGTGTCCATTTGCCTGTCTTGAAGGCCTGGAAATATATATATATATATATATATATATATATATATATATATATATATATATATATATATATATATATATATATATATATAAGAAATAAACCAAAATCCAAGTTTCCAGCAGCTGCTTGCAAGAAGATGGCGAATTTCACAAAGCCATTCGAGATCCAATATAACAATGCCAGTGCATTAGCAAAGTCGATGAAGGATGACTAACCTAGACGACTAAAAGCATTGAATCGATACAAAAAAAGAAGAAGCCATTAGTATTAAATCAATCAATCGATATGAGAATTAGCAAATAACTCCTAATATGGCAACACGTGACTTATCATAAGTTGTTATTATTATTATTATTATTATTATTATTATTATTATTATTATTATTATCATTATTATCGCTTTTGTTAATGTTATTGCTATTGTTACTGTTGATGTTGTTTCCATTATTGCTATTGCTGTTATCATTATTGATGATATAAGCTATTAGACAAAATTTCAGACACAAGAAACTGAATGAATTTCAGTTATTTCTATCCCATGAATGTGTTGATTACACCTGAACAAGCTTCATTGTAATAATTCATGCAAGCGTACTTGCAATTACCAGGAAAACAACGCAATGAATGCACCTTCATTGCGCAAGTAATTTCGCATGTCATTTGATCTGCAAGTTCATTTCCGGTTGGGAAAGACAAATGAATACGCGCCATTTAAAACCTCGTAAAAACTGGAATTCAAAGAATGTAATCTCTCTCTCTCTCTCTCTCTCTCTCTCTCTCTCTCTCTCTCTCTCTCTCTCTCTCTCTCTCTCTCTCTCTCTCTCTCTCTCTGTGTCTGTCTGTCTGTCTGTCTGTCTGTCTGTCTGTCTGTCTGTCTGTCTGTCTGTCTGTCTGTCTGTCTGTCTCGTCTCTCTCTCTCTCTCTCTCTCTCTCTCTCTCTCTCTCTCTCTCTCATGGTGATGTAAGGTAAATCAGAATCTTTTTCTTCCTTACGGCACTTTTTCCCTTACGAATACGATGGAGTCACGGCTTCTTACTAGCCTGCTTTGAGGGTAGAGATTGGCCTTGGATTAAAATTTTACGATTGGATGCCCTACCTGACACCAACTTACTATATTTCTCCGGGCTAGAACATGGCACTGAGATGAACTTGATTGCTCCTTCACTGGCTACACAGTGTTAGACATTTCAATCTAACATTATTAAAGATTCTGCATCTAATTTAGGCAGAAAATATTGTTTTCAAAATGTTCGTATTCTATTAGATTATCACATATTTCATCTATCCATATATACATCAATTATGTCTGATATATCGCTTCATTATAATAAAACTTATGTCCTTTTTTCATCTTTCCATAACTGGATATTTACAAGAAGCAGCAAATGCGGATATATATTGATTCCCCCCAAAAAGATAAAAAATATCAATAGTAGTAGTAGTAGTAGTAATAGTAGTAGTAGTAGTAGTAGTAGTAGTAGTAGTAGTAGTAACAAATCACCTTTATTTCATATATACATACATAAACACTAGAAGTTTTGTAAATCAGCTCCTTGTTACATACATAACTAAGATTAACAAACAAAAAATGCTACAATCGTAATACATTGCAGTTAAAAATAACAGTGAAAAGGAAACCTATGCCATAAGTGTTAATGACTTACAAAGAACAGCTTTCACAATCCAAAGAATGGACACTGTCCTCATCTAGTTTCATGTTTTTGAACCTCGGATAATCGGAGTATTGACACCTATCAGCGTATAAAGGGGGGTTTACACGGTCAAACGGTTCGTCGAACGCGGTTCGACAGACAAGTGTTTGAAGTGATGTTCGAACGTGTGAACGGGGTATTTGGTTGTCGAACACGTTTGTCGAATGTGTTCGACAACCAAATACCCCGTTCACACGTTCGAACATCACTTCAAACACTTGTCTGTCGAACCGCGATCGACGAACCGTTTGACCGTGTAAACCCCCCTTAAGTGATGGCATTTAACGGTGACTTGAACAGCTATTTAGACGGAGAACCAAATAGTTCGAATACTTAATCAGAGGTATTCTTAAAATAAAATGAGGTGAGTACTTAATCATACTTTATACCAGGGCCTAGCGATGTTATCAAATTTTGGAGTGTATGCTTCGATATCACAATATGCAATTTTTTTTTTTACAACTGTGTCACCTGTTTTAGCAAAATGATGAACAATGAATTCATAATTACTCTCACCACCTTTGATATTTGTCTACCCTTGACACAAAATATTAGTTTTCTAACAATTCTAAAACTGTCTGAAATGATTCTGATAAACAGTTTTAAACTATTTTTTCCACTCGTGAGCAACTGCCTGAATCTAAAATCTTACTCATTCTAACCCACTGCAAATACTTAACCCTAGCAATTTAGTGGAGATGTTTTACATTCCGTCATGGGATAATCTTGAATTAATTTTCTTATATGAAATTTTTATTTAACTTCTCACAAGCATTCTTAACACTCGAACTGTTCATGTAATCTATCAATGTACATAAGAGGCCCCCCTTTTGCGACAGCTCATATTGTTCCGATTCCGGTTTTACGTCACGGACTCCCTTTTCTACCAAGGGATAGGACGGTTGCCTTCTTGCGAAGGACTTGGTTTGGCAGATGTAATCCTTACCCTGAATGCATGCCCTTGCTAACCTCAGACCGTGACGGGGCGCGAACCCTCGACCTGACGCCTCAGAGTCGCGGACGCTACCGCTACAGCCACGGTGACTACTTGCCACAGCTCACATTATTACAATTAATGTTTTCCAGCTCACTTGGCAACTTCAGTACACGGTGCACAAACTTATTTACTTTTACATAAAATGGAACCGATCAGGAGACGGGAAGATACGAGCTTTGGGCTCTTTCCCGTAAACACAATTAGGTAATCACAATTAGGTAATCACATACATACATACATACATACATCGCATACATACGTACGTACGTACGTACGTACATACATGAATGCATAAATACATACATACATACATACAGACAGACAGACATGCATGCATGCATACATACATACATATAGACAGACAAACAGACATATACAATGATGTGAATCCCCTTAGCAATAAATACTTCGACGAAGTTCCTTACCATTCTCATTCTTACAAAGCATGGATTAGTATCTAAATATCCAAGATAAAATAAAGAAGTAGAAGGGGAATCAATGCTCCTAATGGTCACTATATCGGCACGGATTGGTTCTTTAGGGTTAATGAAGGCATTCTGAGAAGAGAAAAAAAATGGATAAATAATTGATAGCAGGCAGATAAGTCATTCATCCCTTTTTCATGTATTGAAGAAGATAAATAGAATTTTTATTACCATATCATTATCTTCTGTATTTAACTTTATCATTCTCTCATTCCTTTTCCTCTAATAAAATCTACATTGGTCTCTCTCTCTCTCTCTCTCTCTCTCTCTCTCTCTCTCTCTCTCTCTCTCTCTCTCTCTCTCTCTCTCTCTCTCTCTCTCTCTCTCTCTAATGCAAGTGCAAGGGTTACAGCTCAAATATATATTCGCATTCCTGGCAACCCCTTTGAGAGAGAGATACGTAATACACTGACAAATCAAGGCATTCCTTCTGAAGAAGTCTTGATTAAGGAGCTTTATCGCACACCAAACTGGGTTTCCTTCGCAATAACGATATCGAAAGGATTTGAATATGTGCCTTACAAACTGAATCAATGGCCTACAGGCACAAGTGTCCAGCCATTTCGTGGGAGCAAACAATGGACACAACCTGGGTATTCTACAAAATATCCCAAACTACAGTCATACCAAAATAAACAGCAAAGAGCTAATGGAACAATCCCCTATACGCGAGACTACAGAAAGAGACACGATACAAACCTCTCTTATCGCCGTCCACGCACAAGAGACTTCTCCTGGAGTGATGGCTCTTACAACCCTAGACACTCACCTAGGCATACAAACTTTGGGAAGGCCCGATCATACCACGGCACGTACTCAAACCAACGTTACACATCCAACGGCAGGTACAGACACCAGGATCCATGGGCTAACCCCAGAACACACTACAATGATGAATTCCCAGCAGAATCACACAGTCGAAACTACAACTATGACTATGGATACCACCCCAATGAAACATGGTAATACCTCGTCTCCTGCTGTTGCTGTTACTGCTGCCGATGTGAAAGTTACTTGTAAATATAATGATAGATTATCTGTCGTACATATAAATGCACAATCCCTGTTATCCCATATACTAGAAATTGAACATATGCTTGTACAAGAAAATATTGATGTTCTTTGCATTAGCGAATCATGGCTGTATCCGTCAATTAATAATGCATTTATTAATATTCCTTCATATAATATTTATCGCTATGACAGTGGTAGAGGTGGAGGTGTATGTTTATATGTTAAAAATTATTTGAAGGCCACTGAACTAAATCTTGAAACTGAGAAGCACGAAGGAGTGGAAGATAAATGGATCTCTGTCCAACATAAAAAGTTTCCTTCTATTATCATAGGCTGCGTGTACCGCCACCCCAAAGCCTCGGTAACCTCTTTTAGCTATATTTTGGACGTTTTTAAGGAGATAATTTTAAAAAACAAACCAGTTTTTATATATGGCGATTTTAATGATGATCAACTAAAAAGAGAAAATAAAATGAGTAGACTTATTAAGAATTTAAATCTAGAACAGATTATAAATAAACCAACTAGAATCACTCCCACTTCAGTTTCCCAAATCGATCTAGTAATAACAAACTCCAAACATATGATAACCAAGTGTGACGTAATGCCAAGCCCTATAGCAGACCACGAGGATTTTGTAACGTCCCTAAATATTCGCAAACCAAAGAGACAACCAATCTTTAAAACATTCAGATGCTTAAGAAATTATTCACAAGAATTACTTTGTAGTTTACTTATGAATGAAGTACATAAATTAAATGAAATTCTATATACCGATAATATTAATACACAAGTAAATATTTTAACCAGTGTCTTATCATCATGTATAGATCGATGTGCACCACTCGTGACAAGAGAAATATTTCGTCCCCCCGCTCCTTGGATAACAGATGACATAAAAAACATTATGAAAGAAAGAGACAAACTACAAAGTGAAGTAAAACTACAAAGAGATAATATCCCTTTAAGAGAAAAGTTTACAGAGCATAAGAAACAAGTAAAATCATTATTAAGTAACAGTAAGAAACAGTATTACAAAAATGAATTTCAAAACGCTAAAGGCAATATCTCTGATACATGGAAAATTGCTAAAACCATGCTTTCCAATAACTGTAATAAAAGTAGTAACATATCAATTATACCCGATGAGGTAGATGTAAGTGCTAAAGCAGAAGAGTTCAATAATTTTTTCGCTGAAGTGGGGAAAAAAAACTTTGAAAAAACAAAAAAAGAAATAATAAATGAAATCAATAATAGTAATGGTGGTAATAATAATGATGATGGTAGTAGTAATAATAATAGAAATGTTGATAATGGTGTAAATAATAATGATGGTGGTAGTAATGGTAATGATAATAGTGATGATGGTAGTAATAATAATAATAATGTTAATCTTCAAGAACATAGTGCATTCAATAGAAGTAATGACGTCTTTAACCCTACTACAGTAGATTGTAATACAGTAATCTTAGTAATAAAAAATCTGAAAGACTCTAATGCATATGGATCAGATGGAATTTGTTTTCGTTTTATTAGAGATTCATTATTTGTAATAGCTTATTATCTGACGGTAATAATCAATACTTCCATAGTTACCAATATCTACCCAGATTTATGGAAAAATCCCCATGTAATTCCTGGTTTTAAAAATGGAAATCCTGACGACGTCTCTAACTATAGACCAATCTCTTTACTACCAATTTTATCAAAGATACTTGAAAAGATTGTTGCAAATCAGTTAAGTGAGTTTCTTGAAAAAAATAAACTTATTGCAAAAAGTCAACACGGTTTCAGGCCAAAATTATCAACTGAAACTGCCTTATTGAAAATATCAGATGAAATATACAAAAATATAGATAATAAGAAAATATCATTGCTACTACTACTCGATCATTCTAAAGCTTTTGATAGTGTACACCATACCATTCTATTAGAAAAATGCAAAAAAATTAACATTGACCCAAGCTGGTTCGAGAACTATTTAAAAAACCGCTACCAGTCAGTCAGAATAAAAGATGTAGTCTCAAGTCGCAAGAAGGTATTGTTTGGGGTCCCTCAGGGATCGATCCTAGGACCTATACTTTTTCTAATATATGTAAACGATCTAGTAAAATATTTACCTAACTGTTATGTCATTCAATATGCTGACGATACTCAAATCTTAATTGAAGGAGAAATTAATGATTTAGAAAATATTATTCGTAGAGCAGAAGAAATTTTGTATATGGCTAAACGTTACTTTATAAAAAATGGTCTGTTACTTAATGAAACTAAAATCCAATCTATTCTTATCGGATCCAGACAATTATTATCAGAAGTTGATGACAATCTTCATATAAATTTTAACTGTAATATCATTAAGCCAATGAACTCGGTAAAGAACCTAGGTGTCTATTTTGACCGTTACATGAATTTTGAAATGCATATAGATGAAATTTATAAAAAAGTAATGGGTACTCTAATATATCTAAATAGGGTAAAAGACTCATTTGAAACATCAACTCGTATAATAATTGTCCAGTCCTAAGCTATGAGTTTAATTAATTACTGTCTCAAAGTTTGGGGATGTACAAATAAGACTCAATTACAAAGAATACAAAAGTTACAAAACTTTGCAGCACGAGTGGCTGTTGGCAATGTAAGAAAATACGAGCACATCTCTCCTGTTTTAAAAGATCTAGAATGGATAAAGATTAAGAGATAAATATGTTTTTGATATATGTACCTTTGTTTTTAATATACTAAGAAACAATATTCCTGATTGCTTGTATAATTTTTCTACAGTAAGCTCAGTTACCGGGTTAACTACCCGTCAAGGGGAAGATTTATTGGTACGAAGGTCTAAAACTGATATTGGCTCAAGAGATATAAACATTCGTGGATCTCATTTATATAATCAGCTTCCCAGAGAACTAAAAAATGCTGGTTCAGTGTATACTTTTAAATATAATCTTAAGAAGTTACTCTTAAAGGAAGATTTTACTTGTAAATTTTAATAGTACACCCATATTTGAATACCCAATGTATGTTGGAAATAAAGTCTTATTATTATTATTATTATTATTATTACTCTCTCTCTCTCTCTTTCTTGACGCGTAGATATATATCTCTATTCCTCTACACTTCAAGCCAGGGCTCAATCGTGCAGGGTGATAGATAAACGAAGATACTTAAAACCTAATTTATTTAGACGCTACAGAGTTCCTCTAGGCCTCAATGCCCTTGTCCCCTTAACGCGACTTGTCCCAACCAGGGTTCAACTATATTCTACCCTGGCACGCCGCTTGACCCATCAAAAACTTTGGGTCATTCAAAAATACATAACAAAGAGGAGGCGGGCATGGCTCCCGCTCATGCTGCCACCAATCAACTCTGAGATTTCGAAAAGAAACCCCCCACTTGAGGGGGAATATTTTATAACCTATGGTGTGGGGGCAGCTACACTAATGCCGGCTTTCCCGGGGAAATAGAGGCTTGTTCTCAACAACAGAGAAAGCCAC
>JAXCGZ010011368.1:122500-127500 GCA_037179515.1 Halocaridina rubra | reverse complement strand
AATAAAGCTAACGTTGTAGACCTGATAAGAAAGCTTGGAGTAGTATGTGGTCCTGAGGATATTGTAAACATACACCAACTAGGTAAATATTCGAGGGAAGGAAAGCCGAGACCAACAAAAGTAACCTTTGAGAGAGGGGAGACATGTAGGGAAATATTGTTGAGAAAAAAAAGTCTAAAAGACCTTCAAGAATGCAAAGAAGTGTTCATTAGACGATACAGAACACAGGAAGAGATGGGAAAGATAAAAAACTTGTTGCAAGAGGCAAGAAGGTTAAATGATGAAAGAAATGAAGAAGAGAAGAAAAATTTTCGTTACAGAATACTTCCAGACAAAGGGGAGATAAAGAAGATAATGACAGAAGATCAGGGGATGGGGCCTCATTAAGATTGTTATACACAAATGCTGATGGATTAGCTGGTAAGGCAGTAGAATTAAAAGATAGGATTCACAACAGTAAGGCAGATATAGTAGCAATTACAGAGACTAAGTTGAGTGAGGACATAAACAGTGTCACAGTTTTTCCTAAGGGCTTCAGAATACTAAGGGTCGAAAGATCTGAGAGGACTGGTGGAGGGATAGCACTGCTCATAAGTGAGAGGATTCAAGTTGAAGAAATAAACTTGGCTATAGAAAGTGAGTTCAGGGAATTTCTTGTTGCTCGCATAAATACTGGGTCAGAGAGCATTATAATAACTGTTGTATACAACCCACCAAGGAACCAAAATAGGCTTGAAATTTATGAGGAAAGTCATATAGGTACGATTGAAGTCATAAACTCAGTTGTTAACATGGCGCGGGAGAAAAAATGTAGGATTTTGATTATGGGAGACTTTAATCATAAAGAGATAGATTGGATAAATCTTGACCCACACAGTGGTGAGGACTCATTTGGGGCAAGATTCCTAGATTGCGTACAAGGGAATTTCCTACACCAACATGTAATGGAACCAACAAGAGCCAGGGGTGGGGATGAGCCATCACTACTTGATCTGGTGTTCACAGATAATGTGTTGGATATTGAAAATATTGAGTATGAACCACCAATTGGAAAGAGTGACCACTGTGTGTTGTTGATGGAGTATATCATTGAAGACATTCTTCCTGAGAGTAGAGGCACTGAGGACATGAGGAGGAACTATCCGAAAGGAGATTACATCAAAATGAATGAGCTTTTTGCAGTTATTGACTGGAGAACCTTATTTTACAACAAATCTGTACAAGAAATGTATGACATCTTTTGTGAGAAATATGGGAAGATAGTAGATTGCTGCATACCTGTCACCAAAGTAGGTGTAATTCATGCCAGAGAGAAATGGTTCGATAATGGGTGTAAAAGAGCTAAGGAGTGGAGAGACAAATGCTGGAAAAGGTATAGGAGGAGAAAAAACATAAATGCCTGGCAAACCTACAAAAGAGCAAGAAATGACTACCTAAGTAAAAGGAGAGAGGCAGAGAGAGATTATGAGAGGGACATCACCAGGAAGGATAAAGAAAATCCCAAGCTTTTCCACAGCTTTATCAGAGGAAAACTGAAGGTAAAAGAACAGGTTTTAAGGCTAAAGAGAGCGGATGGAAGCATCACTGAGACGGACGAAGAGATCTGCAAAGAATTGAACAAGGAGTTTCAGTCAGTATTTACAGTAGAAAATACCCCACCCCCTCAGATTGCAGTGATAGAAGCTCAAGGGCCGGTATTAGAGAACATCAACCTTACAGCCACAGAGGTATGCAAAGCGCTGATGGATTTAGATGTTCATAAAGCTACAGGTCCTGATGACATATCCCCTCATGTGCTTAAAAAATGCGCAAACACAATATCAGTGGCACTAAGTATCATATTTAAGGAGTCACTGGAGTCGGGGGAGATTCCAAGATGCTGGAAACAAGCAAATGTGATACCTATCTTCAAAAAGGGAAGGAGGGATACGGCTCTGAACTATAGACCAGTTTCCTTGACCAGCATAGTTTGCAAAGTTATGGAGAAACTACTAAGGAAACATATCTCTCTTCACTTGGAATCCTTCAACTTTTTGTCAGTGAGGCAACATGGCTTCAGAGAAGGAAGATCAACAGTAACAAACTTATTAGAATTTTATGATGAGGTAAGCCAAATCTTACAGGAAAGAGAGGGCTGGACAGATTGCATATTCCTAGACTTCCAGAAAGCGTTTGACACTGTTCCACATGGGAGACTTATTAGGAAGCTGCAATCAATGGCTAGAATAGGTGGAAATGTCTTGGAATGGATAAAAACTTACTTAGAAGGAAGGGAACAGAGAGTTAGAGTAAGACACTCAGTGTCTGAATGGAGAAGAGTTAGTAGTGGAGTTCCACAGGGTTCAGTTTTAGGGCCACTTTTGTTCCTTGTATATGTAAATGACCTACCAGAGTCTGTAAATTCATTCATGAATATGTTTGCAGATGATGCAAAGATTGTGAAGAAAGTAAAAAACGAGAACAATGGTAGAGAACTTCAGGAGGATCTAAACAATCTGCATGAGTGGTCAGAAAAGTGGCTAATGAAATTCAATACCTCAAAATGTAAGGTAATGAGAATGGGTACAAGTGCAAGAAGGCCCAAGCTTGACTACTCGGTGGCTGGAGTACAACTTCAAGAGACAGAAAATGAGAGAGATCTAGGAGTAAACATACTGGCAGATATGTCTCCAGAAATACATATAAATGGCGTAGTAAGGGCAGCATATGCATTCTTATCAAATGTAAGGGTAGCCTTCAGGCACATGGACAAGGAAATGTTCAGAAATATTTATGTAACCTATGTGAGGCCAAAACTCGAATATGCAGCCCCCTTTTGGAATCCGCACTTGAAAAAGCACATAGCTAAGCTTGAAAAAGTTCAAAGACATGCCACGAAACTGGTGCCAGAAATACGCAATCTCGGTTATGATGAGAGGCTGAGGGAATTAGACTTGCCATCACTCGAAGCTAGAAGAGTAAGGGGGGATATGGTGACAGTCTTTAAATTCCTTCATGGTTATGATAGAGTGGATAGGGATCGATATTTCGATATGGCTGGCTCTAGAACTAGAGGTCATAGTTTGAAGCTTCGTAAGAAAACTTGTTTGCAGGATGTAAGGAAATACTTTTTCAGTGTAAGAGTAGTTGATAATTGGAATTGGCTAAGCGAGGAGGTAGTTAATGCTATCTCAATCCATAGTTTTAAGGACAGGTATGATAAGTACCACTAAGTCTAAAAATGGAACCGATCAGGAGACGGGAAGATACGAGCTTTGGGCTCTTTCCCGTAAACACAATTAGGTAATCACAATTAGGTAATCACACACACACACACACACACACACACATATATATATATATATATATATATATATATATATATATATATATATATATATATATATATATATATATATATATATATATATATATATATATATGTGTGTATACCAATCTACTTGCCTACAAATATAATTAAAAGTTAAGTGCCTGCACTATTCTGATTGTTTTACAGTCACATATATTTAAAAACTCTGTCAGAAGTAAGAACGCTTAGTATTCCAAAAAAATATATATCTTTTCTATTATTAATACCCGTATCATTTTAAGATACTCATCCATTTTACGCCAAACGTCTACCCACACAAGCAAAGACTCTGCGTTAATTGAGGGAGTTACAGGTCATCTACCTTGCATCCTTTATATGCGTCCTTTATGTGTCATAGGTCATCTACCTTGCATCCTTTATATGTCACAGGTCATCTACCTTGCATCCTTTATATGTCACAGGTCATCTACCTTGCATCCTTTATATGTCACAGGTCATCTACCTTGCATCCTTTATATGTCACAGGTCATCTACCTTGCATCCTTTAAATGACACAGGTCATCTACCTTGCATCCTTTATGTGTCACAGGTCATCTACCTTGCATCCTTTATGTGACACAGGTCATCTACCTTGCATCCTTTATGTGTCACAGGTCATCTACCTTGCATCCTTTATGTGACACAGGTCATCTACCTTGCATCCTTTATATGTCACAGGTCATCTACCTTGCATCCTTTATGTGTCACAGGTCATCTACCTTGCATCCTTTATGTGTCATAGGTCATCTACCTTGCATCCTTTATATACAAGTCGTTCTATAGAGCCACTACGCTTCCTGGTCCCACAGATCTTGTATCTAAATTTACATATATCCTCCATTATAACAAACTTTGAACTCCTTTTTTGAATTGCAATTTTCATGAGTATCTCTTTCTCGGACAAATTTTATTCGAAAGAATATCTTTAAGATGTTTCCATACATCTATTAAATTCCCCCCAAAATTATATCAGTTGATTCATATTCCTACAGTACATACTCCATTCATATACAGATGAGTCATTAATTCCAATTAGCATAAACCATAACTACAGTAATTCATATACCCAGCTCAGCTCCTCAAACTCACACACATTTTGTAAATGAATAGCCTCACCCTCATCAACCACTTGGTCTAATTCAAGTCCTGATCGTGAAAAATAGACATTTTTTATTCCATATGTCTCAAACTTAGCCCTGATTCCCTGAGTGTCACATCCGATTCCCAATTTATCTGATTCCCTCCTTCAGCAACTGCTATCCCTCCAGGAGAATAACAAATGACGTAGGGAGTATCATGACGGCATCTCCTAAAGGCTGGAATTTTGCGGGATTTTCTTGTGGGAATTGCATGAGATATATCTAAGGGAGGGGTGGGTGGGTGGGTAGGTGAAATGGGATGAAGGCATCAGGGACTTTGCATCTCTTGGAGAATGCTGAAATATATCTGTATCATGAGGAAGAATTTATCTCCTGTCTCGTGCATTTCTAAACTATAACTCTTCCTTTCAGAAGGTCTCTGATTACATATGTACCTTTCTAGTGGCATCTCTCTCTCTCTCTCTCTCTCTCTCTCTCTCTCTCTCTCTCTCTCTCTCTCTCTCTCTCTCTCTCTCTCTCTCTTACATGCACAACCAACACACACATACACA
>JAXCGZ010011368.1:112500-120000 GCA_037179515.1 Halocaridina rubra | reverse complement strand
AAAAAAAGAAAAAAGAAAACGAGAATCGGCGCAATGAAAAAATAAGAAAAAAGATTAAAATAAAAATTTAACATTCACAGCCGTTTCCGGTAGCCTATAGCTTACAGCCCCTTTGACATACAGGAATGTACTTTCAAATCACATAAAGCTACAGAATCCCTAGAATAGCTTTAAGGGAAACGAGACTTTTGATATTATGCCTAAAAGTTAAAAACTAAACCAGTAATACTAATAATCAGTCATAGAATTCGCTATACTTTATGACTAGAAAAAGGCCAAAATAGCTCTTATATGATCAAAAAGTATATATTGGAAAAAAGTAAGCGTGACGTAAAGGGTGGGATAAATCATGTTTTTTTTTAGAACTTACTGGTTCCAAGAGAATGGATAAATTATGCATTTTTAGAATTTACTCGTTTCAAGATACCCTTTTGACTCCTATTTATATGCTAGAGGAAAAAAAAACATTCAATCAAGACATCATTCTTATTACCATTGAGGAATAAAATACTTCCCATGTTTTTCTACTCATCAGGTGATATATATCAACATTAAGTCACTTCATACATTCATTGTAAGTTTATCTGCCGAATATGGAGCACTTTTGCTTTCTTAAGGTGATAAAGCTGTCACTCTTCGGGTTGTAAACAACGTGATATTTCACACAGGGTTCCTGGATGCAAGCCAAAACATTCATTACTATTAGGATCATTACACATTTTTCCATATCGTAAAATCAAAACTCACTTTCAATATCGAGTTTAGGGGTATATTCTTCAGTCAAAACGTCACCTCTGGAATAGAGCTGAATGATTAATCGGAACATAGGGTAGTCTTCGTGGCAAAATGGTAGCGTCCGCGACTCTGAGGCTGCAGGTCGAGGGTTCGCGCCCCATCACGGACTGAGGTTAGTAAGGGCATACACTCAGGGTAATGATTACATCTGCCAAAACAAAGTCAAAGTCAAAGTCAAAAACTTTATTCCATCAAAAATGGCTATTACATGATAATTAATCTAATTACAATTTACAATGTAAAATGTCAAAATAAAACAAATGAAATTTGCAAAGCACAAAATCAAAATATTTACACATTAAAATAAGCATACGTACACTTCGTCTACCCAATGGGAGTATAATAATGAGACTAAAATCACTTATTAAGTAGGTGATTTAAAAGATGAGATTTAAGTGAGGGTAATGTTTGGCAGCTTCTTAAGTTTGCGGGTAAAGAGTTCCAAAGTCTCGGGCCCATTACATTTAAGGCTCTTGCCCCAATATCAGTGGAAGTTCTGGGCACGTAAAAAGAATTCTGATATCTGGTGTTGACGTTATTGATACGCACTTGATTGACTGTTGGCAATGAGAAGAGCCATTCCGGTAATATTCCATGATTTATTTTAAAAACTAAAAGACAGATATTATATATGAACTTCATGTCCATCCTTAGCCAACCCAATCTCTCAAAGAGGGGAGTCACGTGATCATATTTATGCACCCCCCCCTATGGCAACTCTTGCAGCAAAATTCTGGAGCCTTTTCACTCGTAACATCTGGGTCTTAGTCGTGGAACCCCAAACACTCAGACAGTAGTTGAGAATACTTAAAATCAATGTTTGTACTACAATTACCCTACAATCAGGCTCGAATCTTTCATAGACTCTGTTCAAGTAAATAAGGGTCCCGTTCACTTTTTATGTAGTTCATCGATATGAAAATTAAATGTCATGGTACTGTCCATAATAACTCCTAGATTTTTAACCTTATTAGATGGGAAGAGTGAAACATTGTTGAAATTTATACTGATGTTCTCAGGAATGCGGGACAGGTATTGATTTGATCCAAAAATAACGAATTTAGTTTTATTTTCGTTCAGTAAAAGACCATTACTGTTAAAATAACTTTTGGCACAGTTTAATATATCTTCAGCCCTTTTTAAGATTTCAGGAATTCTATCAATGTCACCAGTAAGCATAATCTGGGTGTCATCAGCATACATAACAAGTAGGCAATCTCTTATAAATTGAGGTAAATCATTAACATATATTAGGAAAAGCAGAGGACCCAAAATTGAACCCTGAGGAACGCCAAAACTGATATCTAAAGAAGAAGAGAGAGTCGAGCCCATTCGAACTGATTGAATTCGATCTTTCAGATAATTTTCGAACCAAAATGAGTCAACATGAACTTTGGAAAGTTTTCTCATTAGAATTTGATAGTGTACACTGTCAAATGCTTTAGACAAATCTAACAATAATAAAAGTTATATTTTCTTATTTTCAATATTACTATAAATTTTATCAGTAATTTTAAGTAGGGCCGTCTCGGTAGAAAGTTTAGGCCGAAAACCGTGTTGTTCTTCACATAATAGACAATTTGATTCAAGGAAATTTATTAACTGGGTGGCAACTACCTTCTCAAGTATTTTAGACAGAATGCTGAGAAGAGAGATTGGCCTATAATTTTCAACATTATTAGTGTCTCCACTCTTAAAAACGGGGATGATATAGGGATGCTTCCAGAGGTTAGGATAAATGCCTGTAACAATGGATGTATTAACAATGACTAAAATGAAAAATACTGTAACTGGCAATGAGTCAATTAGGAAGCGAAGTTGTATCCCATCGGAACCACAAGAGTTTGTTGGTTTGAGGTTCTTTATGATAAGAATAAGTGTGACTAAATCGATTGGGTGCGGTCTAAAATTATTGATAATATTTCTTTCAGCTGGAGGCTGGCAATTATGTGGTTGATTAATAATCAAGTCATTATTATCTTGGGACTTTTCATATGTGGACTTACCTATTTCAGCAAAATACTTATTAAAATCATTCACTCGCTTTTCCACATTATCACTGAGAAGGTCAGAATTTTCTAAGATTTCCTTATTTGCAGGAATTATTCTTTTTATAACATTCCAAGTTCCTTTGATATTTCCTCTATACTTGGAAAATTCTTCCCTGAAATGATTTTTCTTCTTTTCGAACAACATTGTTTTAGTAAGGTTTCTTTCTCTTCTATAGGCTCTTTCCATCTCGGAGTTTTGGCTATCAGATTTAAATTGCCTGAGGAGGTCATCTCTCCTTTTCATTTGCTCTTTTAACTGAGAGTCAATCCACGGGGCAGGAGGGCGTGTCATGACTTTGGTTGTAAGAGGGGCACATTCATTTAAACATCTCGTAAAAACATCAGTAAAAGTAGAAACTTGATAATTTACACAATCTGTAGTTAGTATTGAATTTAAAATGTTGTATTCATTAAGAAGAGTGTCGCAGAAACAATTTTGAGAATAATTCTCAAGAGATCGGAAAGTTTTAACAATTGGCGGTCTCTTTTCTTTCCTGACATTAACTGTAGCTATTAGAAGCTCGTGGTCTCCTACAGGACAAGGTAAGACATCGTGGTGAACTATAAAACTAGGTGTATTGGTAATTATAAGATCAATTAGGCTGGAGGAATTAGCGGTGATACGGGTTGCTTTATTCACAAGCTGATTTAAGTGGAGGGATTGAATTAATTTCCCCATTTTATTATTAGGAAGAAGGAGATTATCATTGAAGTCGCCTATAATAATGAGAGGTTTGCTCCTCAAACAGACCGACCGAAATACCTCGGAGATGTAATCAAAGGTGTCGTTGAGTGCATGAGGGTGTCTATATACACATCCCAGGATGAATGAAGGGAATTTCCTACTCTGAACAGTCAACCAAATGTCTTCGAGATGAGGAGGTCGCTCGACTTCAGGGGTCTTTAATAGGGAGACCGTTAGATGATTTCTTACATACACCCCCCACCCCCCCCCTACCGCCATCAAATCGATAAAAAGAATACTCAGGTATAGCAACAAAACCAGACTGCATATTAGATAGGAGCCAAGTTTCACAAACACACAAGTCCTTCGCAAGAAGGCAAACGTCCTAGCCCTTAGTAGAAAAGGGAGTTCGTGACGTAAAACCGAAACCAAACCATTAGTCGGAACATATTCCTGTATATTTAAGATAACTCCCCGCAAACACAATTTTACCCTACAAGGAAAAGGAGAAACGCAGGCTGTCATTGGAGAATCTCACTCCAACTCACTCTTGAAATGTGGCTGAAACTAATCTGGTAATTGTTGTTGTTGTTCCGGTTTTACGTCACGGCCTCCCTTTTCTACCAAGGGCTAGGACGGTTGCCTTCTTGCGAAGAACTTGTTCTGGCAGATGTAATCCTTACGCTGAGTGCATGCCCTTACTAACCTCAGACCATGACGGGGCGCGAACCCTCGACCTGACCCCTCAAAGTCGCGGACGCTACCGCTTGAGCCACGGTGACTGCTGAAACTAATCTGGCAATACTGCTCCAAATGTTGAACATCTATCATGGGAATATGACCATAAATGGTAGTGGATCCTAACCTAGAACAATACCTGTCAGGGCGAATTGCCAATAGACTTCGAGTAATAACAATGATATGCTAAAGCACAATAGCCTCAGAATGAACAGAGCTAAAAGCCAAAACATAGCCACAGGAAATTGGCATAATCTTAATTCACTGCTCACATCTTAAAACACAATATATCACTGATGATATCTAGAGAATTTATAACACACTTTACCTCTCATTCGTTGATCTCTTCTTATTTTATACATCTGACAGCTTCCCACTACAACAAATGGCCAATATCGTATTGTAATTTTACTCGTAAATTATAAAATAGTAATCGTTTCTATAGATATTTTAAGTTAGGTTATAACTTTCATAGCGCACCACCATTGCATAGTAATATATAATGTTCGTGTCTTAATTGGAAAAAAAAAATACACCAAGACTAATACGAATAAACTCCTGATATAGGCGGGATTTATCGGGTGTCAGACGGGAAACTATTTCTCATGAGGTTAGCAAGGGCATGCACTCAAGGTAAAGATTACATCTGCCAAACAAAACAAGTCCTTCGCAAGAAGGCAACCGTCCTAGCCCTTGACAGAAAAGGGAGTCCGTGACGTAAAACTTTGACTGATAGGCGGGATTTATCGGGTGTCAAACGGGATACTATTTCTCATGAGGTTAGCAAGGGCATGCACTCAGGGTACCAATTACATCTGCCAAAACAAGTCCTTCGCAAGAAGGCAACCGTTCTAGCTCTTGAAAGAAAAGGGAGTCGGTAACGTAAAACTTTGACTGATAGGCGGGATTTATCGGGTGTCAGACGGGAAACTATTTCTCATGAGAGGATTGAAATTTTTTGAGATGGAAGAGGCATCTGCTAATAACGAATGAAGTTTTATGCGGTGCCAAAGGGCAAAATGTCACTGATAACGTAACCCAAATATCAAGATTAGTGTAAAATACATTATGCACTTTACATGAGTGACAGACTTTTCTTATTCTGTAAGTTGGATTGTTCTTCCCTTCTGAGCACGGTGGAATATATCACTCATGAGCACTCGGACAGTCGGTAATGAAGTGTTTTGGAGGGAGTTAGAGTGACTCTTTGAAAAACAGCGATAAGAATTCTCAACCCACCGGTACTAGAAGAGACACTATGGAGTTGATTTATTTCTCTTTTTTTAACGAGTATATTGTAATAAACAGACACAACTGAACTTAGAAAAATATTACGATATATATCGATTAAATAAAGACACTTATTGAGAGTTTAGATGATGAGATGTTTTACCAGGGAAGCTTTGAAGTTGAAAAATTATGTAATAAAACCATACAAGAGTTTCTAAAATTATAATTAAGAAATGGCTAAACAACTGTATCGACTTACTCTTATTCCTAGGTGATCTTTCAACATCTACAATAACACCTGTTTGAATTTCGTCCATTGCTCATTAGCATTTTAGATATTTTTAAATATCCAGAGTCTTTATGGCAAGTATATCTCTGGGTCCTCTGTACTTTATTTTTTTTCTGTCTGTCGTTTTCCTTTGTGTGACATTACTTCATCTCTGCCTTGTCCTTAACCTTTTTCTTTTCCTTCGTCTTGGTGTTTTCTCGTGCCAGGCCTTTATTGATAAGGGCAGTTTTTGCCTGTCCCGGTGTCACACATAAAAAAGGTAAAAAAAAATAAAAACAATTATATCAAATTACTAAATTCAAGACTGTTAGCTACATGAAGAGAAAATACAAAAACACCCCATTAATATAGGCCAAATAAAGACAAAAGAACAAAAATAGACAGCGAAATATTGCAGTAAGAAGATATAAGTAGCAAATATTCGTGGCATAATCCAACAATCGGAAAAGCAAACCAGTCAAAAGCCGATTAAATGGACTTGATGTCAGGAAGGGCTTCAGGACGTAAAACTCCGATTAAAAAAAATAGCAACCCAATATAACTATAGGAAAAAGAGTAGTTAAATCAGAAGATATTGACAGTACATTCTAGGTAGCTGTATACCACTATTTCTACTAAATGAAAGAGTATAAACAAGTTGCGTTCTAAAAATCTGTTTGGTAAAGGTTGATAGCAATCTTTTGCAATAACTGTATTGCGGTGGAAGACAATAACACTGTAGCGCAAATTGGACTATAAATTCTATCTAACTATCTGAAAGATCACGCACAGGAGCAGAAGTGATGCAATTTACAGCGATGGTAACAAATGCTCTCAAAAGGGAAAAAACAAAATTTCAATTATCGTTTTTTCTTTTAAAAAAACATTTAAAGAAAAAGTTTGCTCTCTCCCTAACGTGCAGGAAAATTGTTTCCTAGCGTCTATCTATAAAAGAAAAATAGAGGAAAAATGTACGTGGAAAAATAGGCACTATGTTGCGGCAAATAAAACTTTAAGGTATAACTTGATCTATCTATCTACCTTGGCTGTTTCCCCCTTTAATTGGGGGGTAGCCGACATCAAAAAAAGAAAACAATAAGGGGATTACTTTGCTCTATAGGCAATGACGAGGGAGCTAGCGACCGTTCAGATGGCACTGCTGGAGCGCCACAGTCTAAAAAAATCTCCAATTCATAATACTATAGAAAGTTGTTTTACTCTATGTTCATGTTAATAACTCTTCTTATGACCAAAATTGAAAGATTAACGTCTAACTTAAAAGTGTTTCTGCTGCTGGCAATACAGAGACTCCAGTATTAAACTACTGTATTTTCTACATCAAATTATAAATCAGTACGACTCTGGATATAGAGGCCTAAAGCCTCAAGTTGAATAAAACTACAAATGTAATAAGGTGTATTCCGTGGCTTAAGCGGTAGCGTCCACGACTCTGAGTTTTCAGGTCGAGGGTTCGCGCCCCGTCACGGTCTGAGGTTAGCAAGGGCATGCACTCAGGGTAAGGAGTACATCTGCCAAAACAAGTCCTTCGCAAGAAGGTAACCGCCCTAGCCCTTGGTAGAAAAGGGAGTCCGTGACGTAAAACCGGAACATGTAATAAGGTGTATTAATAGGAATTATCTTATCATGTATGCATGCAACTTCCTTACTGCACATTATCACCCCACCACTCCTGATTCTTGTCATAATATATAATCAGAGCTTTTTTTTTTAAA